>MU551696.1:3175046-3220050 GCA_024362625.1 Silurus asotus | reverse complement strand
TATATATATATATATATATATATAGTGTGATAAGAACACAGAAATAGCAGCAGAAACATTAAAAAGGAAAATAATGCATTGCTGTAAAGATATTGTAATGCTTATATACATTAAAATAAAATAATCCTAGAGCCAATCATTTAAAACTAGTTTCCTATAAAAATTTTAAAAGCTCTCGTTAAAAAAACAACTCATAAAATCTAAAGTGAGAACAATAACAAAGTGAACAAAACAAATGATATGAGAGTAAATTAAATGATTAACTGGCACCATACTAAAGTTTTCACATTTTCTATATTTTATTTTTTATATTATTAATAGACATTTGTTTAATAGTATAATTGCTCCTAAATGCAGTGATCTTACATATTATAACATAAACTCAGGTCTTAATTAGTCATCATCACCATTCATTAAATTTCACTCACCCATGGTAAACCTTAGCTACATGGCAGCGTGGGATGTAGTTTTCCGCTTTAGTCTGAAGAGAGTAAACCTTCACCCAGTAACCCTCACTGGGAGAAGAAGAACAGAAAGGGTGAATAAATGTCATGGCCTTCGGGATGAACACATTTAAAATGTATATTTTAAATCTTTTTAGAAACACAAACAATGAAAACCTTCTTTAAAAGGGGCCTCTAAAGGGTCATATAAATACAAAGAGTTGGCATATAATGCCCCATGTTTTTGTAAAACTCAACTGTAATAACCACTTATAGAACCCACCAATGACTGGTTATTACAATGAACAATAAAGGGCCACATTTAAAGCAGCTTCTACAAATTTCAGCTTTGGAAATTGGGAAATATTTAAAATAATATATCCACAAATGGGCTTTATAAGGTTATAAAGTAAATGTTATAAAAAAATACAACAATCAAATGGCTGGTAAAAATAATTAAGGAAAATTTAATAAAATTGCCAAATTAAAGGTCTGTCAACAATCATGTGCAAAAGTAAAAATTAAAATGAAGTGAAATCAGCTGTCACGTGAGATGCATAAACTTCCTGCAAAAGTGTTGTGGTAAGCAGTGTTAAGCCTTAGCTTTAGCTGAGCAATCAACATAACACAAGCCTTTAATATTGTTTAGTATTACCATGGGTTAGTATAATTATTAATTAATAAAAAATGAATAATACTTAAAATAAATAGTAATAAAATAAGTAAATAAAGTATATAAAATACATCATAAAAAATAAATAATAATATAAAACCAATTAAAAATATTTATTATTTAGCCTAATTTAAACACTGCTTAATTTAGTCACAGATTTTCGGATTAATTATAAAATGAGATGTAGACTATTGTAGAAACACTTGGCCTGCCGCATCAAATTGAAATCGACCGCAATAAAAAATATAGGTTGAACCGACAGCAGGTCAATTCCATGCTACTTGTGTTTAATAAAAAACGCTTTAGAGATAACAGCTGGTTAAAAAACAGCTTTTACACTTTTATAAAGAAAAAAAACAGACTGCGTCAAAGATATTTGGATGGATTGACGTAAAAGGTGGCCCATCATGCATGGAAAATCTAAATCTGAAAAGATTATGCAAATAAGAGTCAGTAGACCATATTAACTAAACATTATTTTATCCAGACTCTATCAGTGTAGTGTCTTACTGTATCTTAACAATATGCATGCAGTATGTTAAAGAATATATATTGTATTATTTATGTAATATATATTATTTATTTATTATTTGATGCCAGGAAATATAAAAAAAAGCATAAAATGACAAAAAATAGATCATCAGTCTGCATTTGTGTTACAACCATTTTGTTATGATCGCACTTTAAAAAGAACATGTTAAAGAAATTCACTCCATTTTGCAGAGCGTTCTTTTACACACTAACAGTTGTGAAAGATGCTAAAGATAGTTGTGAGAGTACTCACTCTGATACGAGTCTCAGCCAGTCTCCTGTCCTGAACAGGGGCTCGCAAATTGTAGGGGGAGGATAGTCATTCAACACCACTGCTGGCTCTTTATCACATACTGTTAGACAAGAAACATACTTTAAGCACATCAGTGAGAAAAGCATTTTTAAATTATATAAAAAAACTTGTGTGTTGAATGCATTGTTATGTTAGGTGTTGTGTTATGATGCTTTGTTGCGGGATCTGTTATTTTGTTTTCATTATTTTGTTTTGAATGTAATTTGATAGTTTAATTACTATACAGTATGTTTGTTTAAGTTAAACATAATAACATTTTGACCTTATTTATTGTAGAAATATAATTTGTCATACAAAGCACTTGTATGTGTATATGTATTTTCAGTCCGTAATTCCATTTGTATTATAGTTTTAATTATAATTTACTTATTGTCTAATCTTGTGATGGACATAAGTATACCAGCATTTTTTAAGTATTTTTCTTACTTTACTACATTTGAATGCATAATATATAACATTTTACTCCACAGCATTTCAGGAAAACATGTCGTTTTTTTGAACGACTAAATTAATTAAATTGCATTAAATGAAAGTTATTATATTATATTATTTTTAATAACTATTTTCATAAACATTATAACACTCAATAATCATCTTACCTCTTGATGGGAGATTGGCAGAAGTTGTAGTTTGTATGAAGTCCTCTCTAGACTTCAGTATCGCCTGCACATTACCCATTAATCAAACGGATTTCCGAACGCGGCAGTTAACCAGGATTCAGAATATCCATGCAGTTGCCATCTTTTATTCAACCTTTGAAAATAGGTTTTACTAACATGTCTATAGTCCAGCACTCGGTGCTGCTGCTTGGCTATTTGTACAGCTAAATGAAGAGTTGACTGCGACTGTAGTCGATTAGAATGGGGAAGCTGCTCACCACATTTTCCACTCTAGCAATGTACAAAATAGGAAGTGTTGATAAAGCTGTCAGAAGTATGCAAATTCACACATGCATTGCTGGTAAAAAAATAACTATAAATAGGTGATAAAATATTTAGAAATAACCAAAGCCTTCTGTGAACATTTCTGCCTTTATTTAGCATTAATATAAAATCAATGTTTTGATAAATGTTTTATTATATAATGAATTAACTGTCCAAACCTCTAAACATTGCTTTAAAATAGTAAATGTTTAGTATAATTGAAATCTGGTGTAGTAAAATGGCATCTCTGTGTATGTACTCTTTTAGGGTGGCTCAGCATTTTCCCCAGCTACAGTTATGAGCAAGCAGAAAGCTCAGGAGCAGGCTGTATCTCTGGGTTTTGAGCTTGATTGCTTGTCATTAGATCCTGCACAACTACTGATCTGCTTGAGACAAAAATCTGCTGAGAGCATCAACGCAGCACAGACCAAGGTCACCCACCTGTTCTAACACTTTAAATACAGGACTTACTAATCTTAACGTCCTAGCTACATCTTATTTGATGAAGATTATGACCATTATCTTTTTTCTTTACCCTCATTTTGAATTTGATAATTGACATTTGTGTGTGTATAGTTATTGGCAGTGAGTGGACCCCTGCAGGCCTGGTCTCCAGTGGTGGATGGTGTGGTGGTTAGGGAACAGCCATCAGCAGCCCTGAGCTCTGGACGCTTTCATAGAGTGCCACTAATGCTGGGCTCTTCTGCAGAGGATGGTCTGATCAGCCGAGCTAAAAACATCAAGGTCAGAGCAGGCAGGATTTGATCACATCAGTGCAGTACCCAGTGGTGTACAGAATGTAGTATTTTTATTGCATTACTGTACTTTAAAGCATCTGTAATTTATAAGTATTTGCATTTTGGGAAACTTTTACTTCACTACATTTGAATGCATAATTTCTGTTTACTCACTAGAGCTCAGAAAAGCATGCTTCCTCTTTACTAAGGAGTAAATTAATTAATTAATTAATTAAGCTGCAGTTTCTCACTGTATATATATATATAGTGGCGGGCCATGCATTTGTTATCTTGGCCCTGTGAGGTGAATATGAATCTAATTGATTAAAGAAACAGACCCATGGGTAATATTCTCTATGGTAAAAGGCTAGCAGAACAGACTTTGAAGGCCTTGAGCAGATTAGATTGACAGGGCAGCACACTGAGGCTGAAATCCGATTGGACAAAAATCTTACATCCACATACACGTACTGGAAGAAGTGCAGCCAAAAGAAACACTACGAAATGAATAAACTGTTCGGAATAAATTAATACAATTTCATGGAACAAATATTAGAATTTAGATTGTAAATGTAATGTGATGCTTTTATGTATTTACATTATATTGTGAAAAACTATACCTTCCTCTGTCTATCGCATGACTAGAACTTTGAGCAGCTTCAGGGGAGAGCAGACAGTAAAACTGCTTTCTATGAAGCATTGTCCAATTCCCTGGGAGGAGATGAAGCCAACAATTTTGTGAAAGAAGCAGCTACCTGGTTCTATTCTCTGCAACACTTTCCAACTCCCTCTGGCTACAGTGTCTTCTCCCGCGCTCTGGAGAATGCGACGAGGTGAGAATTCATACAAGTCTCACAGTGACATCAGGATCGAATTCAGTTGTATCATGAAATGTGGAAGTTCAGTGAATATTATATACATTATAGACTTTATAACAGAGACTTACTTATTCTATTTTAAAGCTGGTGTCTATTAGATTCAATGCACATTCAGAGGAGGACACAAGAGGATTGACAGTCGTGTCATGTGCATTACATGCCTAAATATCAGTGAAGCCACTGGTGTACTAGTAGTTGTAGTATCTGGTTTGGGGCTTTGGGACACATACAAGGGTTGTTATCAGCTAAAGATGTATTAATGTCCTGAGTATTACTAAAATTGTGTCTCAGATGACATGAAGTATGCATCCAAAAATAATCCAAAACAATCCATGCTGTTAAAGCTGTGTGTTGTTGGCTTTCTGGAGAACATGAAGCTTCCTTTTTGTAATACTTGTGAGATGCCAACACTTTAACACTTTGGTGAGAAGGGTGTATTTTTATGGTCTAACGGAAGGAACTTGCCACGCTGAGTCTCACTGAAATAAAAAGTGTGAGTGAAGTTTGACTTCATCATTTGTGAGGTTATTCAGCTATTATTAGAGACAGATATGTTTATAAAGTTGGGTTTTGTGGTTTTTCATTGTGTGACTGTGTGCCTGTGTGACTTTTGGGACACCCTGTGGAATTTACTAACTGCTCATACATTACATTTTTATTTTGAATCAGTGAACTGAAAGCTATTGTTATGTGAAAGATGGAAAGTCAGGGTGTGACTTTGTTGCCCTATTCCGCCTACATAATAACTAGTGTTGGATGTAGCATGAACTACGACTGAACCACACATACTGAAGTGCACAGTGTAGCAACCAGCAGCACCACAGTGTTTGTTCTTGTAATTCTAACAGATACTGCATATAGCTATGAGGTGACATTATAATTTGTCTCTAGTTAACTGTGATATTTTAACTCACTTAAAGAGTGTCCATGTCTTTGTATTTGGATTAGATTATGTCAAATATTTGGCAGAACCTTAATTTTAAACCGGAACTGAATAAATATTTATATCTGCTTTGTTGATCATTGTTCTTTGTTGAGTCAGAACACACAATTTTGAACTTTTGAAACCTATTTTAAAAATAAATTTTTATCATTCCTTTTTTACCAGATGTGGTGAAAAAAACTGGATCAGACTGAGCACTTATTTAATCCTACAGATCACTTTTTTGGCCATTATTAAATGTTAAATAAGCCAGTGCCACTGTTCACTGGAATAAATAAGTGAAGTGTACTGTATAGAAACAAACAAACAAACAAACAAACAAATAAATAAATAAATAATTATATATATATATATATATATATAGTGCAATCTATTAGATATATATATTTTTTTTCGCACTCACACATTTGCTTCAAGAAACACAGCAGATGCAGGCTGTGAACCTGAATCTTTATTAAGTTGTTTTAGTCCCGTTCCCTTGCGTGCTTGCACAAACAGGATGCTAACTAATTATCATTAACCAACAAATCGTGTCTTTTCCACTCACCCTACATTCTTCTTTTGTCTTATTTGTGTGCACATGCAAACACACACTGGCAGACAGAATGGGAAAACAGAGTCAAGCATAAATGCATGATGGTCATTTTATGTGAAAAATCGAATCAACTTAGTTTATGTGAAAAGACTCTAATGTTACTCTCAGCACACCAAACTATTATTAACTACATAGTTACCACCACTCATGTACGTTCATGCATGTCAAGGACACCAGGACTGGAGAAAACCAAACACTGAAATGACAACCTCAGTCAAGCAGTTGTCATCAGTTTTCCTTAGCGTTGTCTTATTTGAGCATTACCATGTACTATTTATTTTGTATGTTGCCTGTTGATCACAGAAAGGATAGGAATCTGAGACTTGGATATGTTTGTATGCTCTTGACTAATGTTTTCCACCACAGAGATTTATTCATCACCTGCCCTTCTGTTGAGATGGCCAACTTCTGGGCCTCCAGCACTCGCTCGGCAGTTTACATGTACCACCTGCCCCAAGACATGTCACACACAAGGTACTGTATAATACCATCTGGTATTGGTCTTTATAAATCTTAGTAGAGATTGCTTACTATTCATAGAAAGGTACAACAATGATCAGTAAGTAGTGTAAGAAAGATGTGTTTGGGATTTGAAGCAGAAGCTTAAGCGAGAAATGGAATGATGGGGATATTTTATGGACAACTAGATATCACTAATATTTAAAAAATTTTCATGCTGGATGTACTAAAGATTTTGTGCCAGTCATTTTGTTTACAGACTCAAGGTTTACAGTATTGGTGAACCCACAGGACTACCTGTTGTACTCATTATTTTCCAGTGACCACATTTACAAAACATGGTTCAACTCATTTAAATAACATTATTTTCTTCCTTTTATGTAAGACTCTTGATTTATTCATTAAATGTCTAGCTGCATTTAATTTACTTGCAAAACTTTAATATAATTCAAATTGACACAAAGTTGGATGCAAAGACACTGAATTTGTTTTCTCTTTTGAAAATGATTTTTGACTTATTTTACATTTTCCTTCTAAAACAGTGTTGATATTTCAACTCCTCTGGATGTGCAGTATGTGTTTGGATTGCCACATGTTCCAGAAACACGAGAACTCTTCACTTCGACAGAGAGAACTCTTTCACTGCAGATCATGAGCTACATGGCTAACTTTATTAAATCTGGGTACATTTCATAGCTTCTATTTATGTGCCTTATTCTTGACCATGTGGCTTGTGCCTATTTATATTACTTGTGCCTCTCTTTCTCTGTGCAGAAACCCCAACGTTCCTCTCTCCGTGTCTGGAGTATCTTTCAGTGAGCTTTTGCCTCCCTGGCCACAGTTCCTGCCCCACCCGAATGGACAGAACTATAAGGAGCTGTCTCCAACCCTTAGTAACCACAAGAGCCTTCAGGCACTCCAGTGCTCTTTTTGGTCCCAATACGTGCCAGTTCTAAACTCCTCTACAGGTCAGTGATAATCTGTACTGTGGGTGAGCTGTACAGGGTGTCTTCACTTGACCTTAAATACCAGCAGGGCACATAAAGCCTTGTTGCATTCAAATGTCAGATTATCTTGATTTTCATTTTTTTATGGTGTTTCATCACCTTTATGACTCTTTCACTTTCAGGAAGACTCTTGTCCAAGAATTTGGATGGAATGAATAAACCATCTGAAGCTCCAAAGCCAGAGCCTTTTTCAGATTTTAGCTCTTTGGTGAATCAAACCAAACTCAAGTCTGAGAAGGATGCTTATAGTTGAACTGTCTAAAATTTGATTTGAGCATTTGTTTAATACTATTTCATTTTTAGCCACAATCATATTTTTTTCTGGAGTTTTGTGTATGTTTGAGTGATGTCATGGTGTTCCATTATTATTGATTTAAAAAATAAAGATGCGTTATAAAAACAAATCGATCTCATTGTTTCCTTTTACTGCTCATACAGATGAATTCATAGTCTCAGCTTTATCAATTAAGCGTAGCTGTAAAGTACATTCAATTAAAAGATGCTAAAAAACATACAAACAATTGTATTCATTACTTTGCCACTTTGTACAGGGAGGTATTAAAGTTTCCATTCCATGGCAAATGAACAAATGTTTTTCCAAGCTATACATTATTGCTTCAGAACAGAGTCTGTTTGGTTTTCTGGTTCAACCATCTGCACACTATCATTTGCCTTTAACGTAGAAACCAGTCCATGCAATTCTTTATATCATGGAATGTTAGGATATGACAGTTTAATGGCGCAAATTAATGCTTATAGAGTTTCCCAGTACAGGTTGTCTAAGCTACCAGATTTCATGCAGACTGTTATCTTCAGTGAATGCTTTATCCTGCAAAAGTCATTCAAAAACACTACCCACAAATCAGTCATGAAAATTAGATTGTAAAAATATGACTATATCACTGTCATAACCCTATAAATGTGAGGCAACTGAGGAGAAAGTAGGCATAAGAAATGTCTTTTTTTATTATTATTTTTTATTTTATTTATATACCTGACAAGAAAATCATCAAAGAAGTTCTCACTGACAAAGCTCTTGTTCAGGCTTTTCACGCAGCACGATGACACGTTGCATATCCAGGACGTAAGACATTGTTAATCACAGACAGGTGTCTGTGTTCATAAAGTGCCCACTGGGCCCATCTCTGCCACTCCTCCTCCCATTCCCAGCCAGTGCTCAACCAATTCATGCTACTAGACATACCTCCAACACATGTTTGAGGTTTGTATGCTGTGATCAATGAATTAAATATGATTCTGACTTCAAGATTGTAGCTAATTTTATTTTTAGCTATGTTACATGGTTTTACTTATTTGCGTATAAAACAGTAGCTTATAAATTGCCAGTAATTACATTATCTAAATTTTCTGAAATTAAAAAAAGCAAAATGGCAGTGTACGATGGTTTGGGCATACAGATTCCAACATATAATAGGCATTTTTTTTATTTTTATTTTTTTTATTTGTTAAACAAAACTGAAGGCAAACAAAAATGTAATCTGTTTTAAGGGGGTAATCTATAAAACCTGGGTGTAATAAAATTGTAGATCCTCTCTAACCACCTCTAATCCTGATTTCCCACACTCATTTATGTCACTGGACTGAAAAGTACTAGACTGGTGGCAGAAATACCAAAAATATGCCCCCTACCTTTTACTAAAAACCTGGTATATGTTAATTAGAACAATAAAGTAATTAGAATCCTACTGTAAACTTATGGAAAACAAATAGCTGAATAGTCTTCAAAGGGCTAATAGTTTCCACATTCTATAAAATTTTGTCTACCTGGGGGTAAATTCTTTGTCAGCATTTTGTCATATAAACACAAAATGAACCTGACAGGTACAAACTCTCTTTTCAACAACAACAAAAAAGAACGAAAAGTAGTTAAGAAAAACAAGGAACCCTCCTTCTGAATAAAATTAAAAAGAAAAGCTAGTTACAGTTTTACCTATAGTTAATAGTGTGTATTTATATAGTTAGTTTTAATAGCTCTGAGGTTTAGGTCAGATGCAATACTATATATGGTTTGTGTTATCTTGAAAATAAGTAACAACCATCTAATTTAGCTCTTAGCTAAAAAAAAACAGTAAAGATGTAGATGTAGTATTTTTTTATAGTAACAGTCAAAAGTTTGGACACACCTTCTTCTTTAGTTGTTTTTCTTTATTTTTATAATTGTCAACTTTGTACATTAATACTAAAGACATCCAAACTATGAAATAACATGCATGGAATTGTGTGGTAAACAAAAACATGTTAAACAACCTAGAATATGTTTTATATTTTAGACTGTCCAAAGCAGCAACATTTAGCTTTGATGGCAGCTTGGCAAACCCAAGGCTCTCATCATATTTACAAATTAGTTTCCTGGAATGGTTTTTAATTCACAGGAGGGTGTTGCCAATAGTTAATTTCAGACATTTCTTGCCTTTTTAATGTGCTTTAGACCATCAGTTGTCTTGTGCAGAGGAAAGGGTGAGTACAGAGTCAATAGCCCTATTTATGCTACTACAACTACTGAACAAATCCATATTATAGCAATAAACATTCACTTAAATAAAGCGAAAAGACATTTAATTTCAATTCATTTCATTTCATTTCATTTCATTTCATTTCATTTCAAACTATCAAGTACTATGATAAAACAAGCTCAAAACATTACGGAAATCCCAGGAAAGAAAGGCCAAGAGCTACCTCTGTTGCAGACGATGAGTTTATTAAAATTACCAGTTTTAACCAGCAATTTACACAAATGTTTCTCCAAGGTCAAGTGGCAGACATGTTTCAACATACATTGTTCTGAGGAAACTGTGTGAGTCTGGCCTTCATGGCTGAATTGTGGCAAAGGAACCATTACTTTCTGTAATGTAAGAACAACAAGCAGAAGAGACCAAGAAACACACAGAATACACATTAGATCAGTGGAAAACTAACCTTTAGTCTGATTAGTTATTATTTTGTTTTCAACCACCATGTCTTTGTTAGACACACAGAGGGTGTACAGGTGGTTTCTGAATGTGTAGTTTTCACTGTGAAGTTCCCAGGTGTGATGGTGTAGGGGTGATTTGCTGATAACACTGTTGGTGATTTAATCAACAATTGAGGGCACACTTAACCAGCTTGGCTACTACTGTATTTTGCAGACACATGCCATCCAATCCGGTTTGCACTTGGGACCGTCATTTGTTTCCAAAAAGGACTATGACTCCAAACACACCTCTAGGTTATGCAAAAACTATTTGTACAAGAAGGAAAGTGATGGAGTGCTGCATCAGACCTGGCCTCCAAAATATTACATTGAACATAAATATGAATTGTTTTTACTACATCATTCCATACATGTTCTTTCATAGTTTGGATGTATACACATACAATGTTGAGAAAAAAATACAAATAAAGAAAAGACACTAAAGGAGAAGGTGGGTTGTACTTTTACTTATCTAAATTTGGGATTTGTATTTTTATTTAAGTACACGAATGGTGTACTCTAATACACTCTACAAGTTCATCCTTCACATCTTACATACTTAATTAAGATATAATTGTGATAATAGTTATTTTGAAGTGAACATTCGACCTTCACATGTTACTTATGAAGCTAAATATGCAAATTGTTGACGTTTTTCCTTCAAATGTTACAGGCGGGGTTTATTCATTACACTCTTTTTTACAGGGGATAAAGAAAAAGCTATAAACACTGAGCCAAATGGATGACCAGGTCTGAGAGCTCACGTCAGCACCGCTGACACAGCTCTCTCTCTCTCTCTCTCTGTGTGTGTGTGTGTGTGTGTGTGGCACGCTGCTGATGGAAGAACGAAAGACCCGTACGGTGCGCAGAGCAGCATGGAGTTTAATTACAGCACAGAATGAATGTTGTTGTCTCGATGCGTCTCTCGGGGGATTTCAGTGATGAGGTGGCTCCTGTCCTGGATCCTGTTGGTAACCGGTGGACTTCATCAGGTGAGGAATTTGTTTAGCAAATGCTTCCTGAACCAGCTTCATCTTAGACCGAATATTTGAATGCACAAATGTGCTTCACTATTCTATAGTATATAACTTAACCCTGATACTGAACCCTGGCTTGAATGTAAAGTGAAGAATTTGGGTGATCATCAGTGAAATAAATCTCTGTTTCTGATAAAGGCACGGTGATATTTGGAAACATGTTATAATCTGGAAATGTTTAAAATATTTAGGGTGGAAGTCAAAACAGTTAGAGCAGCCTATTAAAGAAATGTTGGTTGGTTTGTTTTTTTTCTGAATTGAACACAAACTGAACTACACCTAAAACTTAAATTTGACTAAAACAAGCTTGGGGTTTCTTGCCTGTGGAATCTTTTTTGCTGTTAGTTTCTTTCAACATTGACTGTGGCCTAGATTAAACAATATAAGTATCCAACAAATCATTTTGCTAGATGTTGAATGGAAAGTGTGTGCACCCCGTGGTTATTATACAAACCTTACATCTGTACACTGTCGCCCATGTGGATCGTACCTGGAAACTTGTCATGTCAGAAAAGACAGACTTTTCTTCTTAGCTGGCAGTGAAAGAGTTATTCAGTGGCTACTGGAGAAGCAAATAAAAAACAGGAAGTTGTTTTAAAGGTTTTAGGGTAACATGGTGGTGCAGTGTGTAACTTTGCCACCTCACAGCTCTAGGGTCCGGGATTTGATCCTGAGGTTTATCTGCCCTCCCTCTTTGTGTTTTTTTTTTACAGGATTCCACCAAAAAAGGAAACCACATGTAGGCGGATTGGCTATGCTTAATTGCACAGGGTCTGAATGCTTGTGTTAACGTATAAGTTGAGATCACTGATAATGTTTCTATGGTAAGGCGATTGAAAGACTCCAGGGTGATATCTGGATATCTATGTTTTCACAGTCAGGTTCTCTGACTCTGGCTCTCCTTTTGAAATTTCAGTGATGTCCATGGCTATGCAAAACAAATATACAAACCAACCAAAAAAGCACTTTACTAGATATATAGTACATGTAATATATTACTAATAATCTTATACTCCAGTAATCATGTTAGTTCTCACTCTCCAGTGTTCTGTATTGTTGGAAAATTTATGATCAAACTCTTGATGTCACCCAGATGAGGATGGGTTCTCCTTTTGAGTCTGGTTCCTCTCAAGGTTTCTTCCTCATAACATCTAAGGGAGTTTTTCCTTGCCACAGTCGCCACGGCTGCTCATCAGGGACAAATTCGCACCATTCACCATCACTGTTGATTTGTGTAAAGCTGCTTTGAGACAATGTCTGTTGTGAAAAGCGCTATACAAATAAACTTCACTTGACTTGACTAATACGACACCTTATTGCATTTTATTACTAAATGTATTACATCATGAGGAAGCTAAGAACCCCAATCTAATAAAAGAAACAGTTTTAATGATAGTGTATTTTATTTTATTACAATGCCACATACACTTACAATAATGCCTTAAACCATGCATCGGACCCTGACAAGTGAATGTTCATACTCCTGAAGTTAAAAGTTTAATGGCATTTTAAATAAAGATCTAATTATACTAAATCTAAAGGAATGTGTAGATACTGTAATGCAGTAATGTAAAATGTAAATAACTGTAAATAATGTTTATCAGATGATAAAATTGCCTGAGATTTGCTGATATAGATGATTAATCAAGGTACAATTAATTAAATAATCGGATTAATTAATCATTAAAAATAATCGGGCTACCTAAAATACGAATACAACTGAAGATTTAAATGTTCTGCCCAATAGTGCCATCAAGTGGAACAGATTGAAATTAATCATATGATTCTCTCTCTCTCTCTCTCTCTCTCTCTCTCTCTCTCTCTCTCTCTCATATAAAGGTCTTATCCCAAAGTCCATCAGACATTTCGGTTGTGAACACAGACCTCGACCTGTACAACAGGACCCAGTACTGTAAGTGGCCCTGTAAATGTCCTAAGGTGGCCCCCACATGCCCTGTGGGGGTCAGTCTGCTCACAGATGGCTGTGACTGCTGCAAGGCCTGTGCTAAACAACTGGGAGAAACCTGCAACGAGAGAGATACATGTGACTATCATAAGGGGCTGTACTGCGACTACACCGCTGACAAGCCTAGGTACGAAAAAGGCGTGTGTGCATGTAAGTGACATCAGGTACTGATATCTTTTTCTTTTCCCTTAAGATGTTTTTTTGTTAAATTAACAAACAAACAGATGTCCTATTAGATTATATACACCAAAATATTTTTATTTACATAGCTATTTCGATGAAACTTAAACTAATTTTTTTTTTATTATTGCATACTAAAAAAGAGCTCAGTTGGTAAACTATCAGACTTTAAATCTCTGTTCACTGTTGAAGTCCCTGTTCAGGTGTTAAAAAGCCAGTTGGTGGCTTTGAGAGTTAAATGTAAAATGTAAATGTGTAGCTTATTCAAAGCACATTAGATCGCTTCTTAAGACACCCACATTCTGGCCACTTTTGCTGTTTCGAATGGTCATGTTGGATAAATCTGTGCTGTTATTTGTGTATTTGTGCTTCAGATCTAGCCGGGACAGGGTGTGAGTATAATGGTGTGATCTACCGTAATGGCCAGAGCTTTCAGCCTAGCTGTAAGTATCGCTGTCTGTGTGTGAATGGAGCAATCGGGTGTGTGCCTTTGTGCACCGACTCCCTGCCGCCTCGGGGATGGTGTCAGTTACCCAAGCTGGTGAAAATTCCAGGCCGTTGCTGTGAACAGTGGATCTGTAACGAGCCTCAAAAAACACGAAGGACGAGCCCAAGACATGCTGTGGAGGGTGAGGGTTGCTCTAATGATCTACAGTAGGCCCAGACTTAAATCATTTCACGCATTACAACACTTTGTTGTTGAAATTGTTAGACCTCTGCATTGGGGTTGTTAATGTTCTAGTTCATTGTCTGTAAATGCTGTCTTGCCTTAGAAGTCTACAGACTTCAAACAACTAAAGCCGTTCATATTGCTTCCAGAGTCTTTAAGCACCAATGAGATCTGGCACAACAACTGCATTACGCAGACTACACCATGGAGTCCATGCTCAAAGACCTGTGGGCGGGGCGTATCCATGCGGTTCTCCAATGACAACACAGAGTGCGCAATGGAGACAGAAAGCCGGCTGTGTAACCTCAGGCCCTGTGACGTGGACATAACCAAACATTTTCGGGTATTCATCCATCCATGTTATTTTTAATGTCAAGTTCTAGCCCAATAGAATAGTGAAGTCTTCATATTACTTCTTCATTAATTGATATGACTTTATACAATATCAAGAAGCACTCACATACTTCTTTGCTCAACAATGTTTCTCATACAGCCAGGAAAGAAATGTCTGAACATCTATCGTGAGCGCGAGTTCCAGAACTTCACCATCTCCGGCTGCATCAGTAGGAAGCCCTATTGGCCAAAATACTGCGGAGTGTGTTCAGATGAACGATGCTGCATCCCATACAAGTCGAAGACTATCGAAGTGGAGTTTGAGTGTCCCAGTGGAGCAGTGTTCACCTGGAAGTACATGTGGATCAACGCATGTTTCTGCAACCTCTCCTGCAGAAACCCCAATGATATATTTGCTGACCTGCAGCCTTATTATGAGCACAATGAGATCATGAACTGAGACTGAAAGGAGCCATTTCCACTTTATAATAACCATGTGCTCAATTTGAATAAGTGCTGGCTGATATGTTTGTTTAACATGTCAAAGCCAGAATCTTTCACTCGTGTGTTCAATGTGTACATATAGAGAGTTAATCCACATTTTAAGTGGGTATAACTATGCATTAAATATCTTTGTGGGGGAGTAAATAAGCACCTGGTACGCACAATATTTGATTTTGTGTCAGAAAACCACATTCTATCATAAGGCGGTATTTAAAATTTCCAAAATTTTAAGAGGTTCTTTTCCATTAAAGGAGGATTTTATCCCACTCTTTTGGAATGTAGTTTGGTTGGAAAACCAGAGTCACACAGGAGCCAAAGGGCTTATGTCATGGAAATGCTATATTAAAATGAATTTGAGTAAGATTTTTATATTCTTTAAATTAACATATAATTTTTTAAACAGTCAGATTTTAAGAACACCTTTTTTAATGATAAAAGTTTTTTTGGCATTTTACAACATTGGCAAAATTATCCTTGCTTACTTTATTGTTTATATTTAGTAGCACTTTCCAAAGAACGATATTTAAATGTGTTTAGATCTATAATGTCTTTCATATCTTTATGTATTTCAACAAGGCCAAGTATATGTGCTGTATCACATTGTTAAATATACAGCTAGATATGCAACTTAGCTATTTACTATATTTAAAAGCAGGAATTATGTGAGACGGATATTATGTTTTAATATCCGCTAAATAAAGAGACAGAAAAGTAAAAACATTTGAGTTGTGTCCACTTCATCTGGGTAAAGTTATATTTCAAAGATTATTTACTGATTTACTTTTTATTTTACTGATGTAAAACCGATTAGATTGTCTAGAATCTTGTTTTTTTTTAACTGGTATAAATCCCTTTTAATATTCCCTTTTATTATTGGGGAACCTTTTTCACAGACACCACGAATATACAAAGTAGAAAGTCCTTGTCAGGCTAAACTGTATACAAAAACTAAATAAGAGCAATACAGCATCAAACTCAGCTGTAAAAAGAACATATATTTCTAAAAATATATGTATTGATTTCCCCAGTGCGTCCTATAGCTAATCTTTTAACTAAAATGAAAACAATTATTCACATTAAAAGGCTGAGTGAAAAAAGCTTCATTAATCACTAAAGCATCTTTACTTAAACATGTTACTGGGCTTTATGTTGCCTGCGTATGTC
This sequence comes from Silurus asotus, assembly GCA_024362625.1. Taxonomy (NCBI): domain Eukaryota; kingdom Metazoa; phylum Chordata; class Actinopteri; order Siluriformes; family Siluridae; genus Silurus; species Silurus asotus. The sequence continues at coordinate 3,203,723 of MU551696.1, read as the reverse complement.
AATTCTCTCTAATTGCCATTGTTGATAAATTGGTTACAAATGTAATTGCATTTCTAAAACACCACATTGGTTGCTTGTACTTAATTGTAAAAGAAATGAGTACTTCTGTATAACTGAACATTAACTTTCCCCAGTCATAATCCATAATCGTTTATACACACTCTCTTCTTTCAACACTGCAATCGACACAAAATTGGAAGCATCATTAAAAAAAACCCACACAGAATAAAACTAAGACTATAGAATCAGCTATGAAGCAGCTGGTAGCTTCTGGTTCTTCATTAATGATGTGTGTAAATAACAACACTAACATCAGGGCCTTCAGCAGGACACCTGATCGGGGTGTGTCGTTCTCAACAGGCTCAGTTCTGTGCTGCTGTCTGAGTCATTGTCCATGGAGACGTTGCTGTGAGAGTGTCTGTGCTGCTTCTCTACGGGGGAATTGTTTTCCTGAACAGCATCCTGAGAGAAGCTGCTGCTGCCAGAGCGGGAAAGACGGGTCATCCTAACTGCAGGCACTGAGACAGAATACAAATTTGACACTGTAATGAAATGATTTGTTGAATGTTCTTGCATAGATGAACCATTTAAAACACACATACATAGTTTATATCCAGACAGTCAAGTCCTGCCATTTAAATAACATGCTTACAAATAAGCATAAGAACAGGACTAGACAACATTAAAGTACATTCTGTAAAGGTTCATTAATAACTTCAAACTTTTTAAAGTCTATTCATAGAAGCAAACCTTACTTACTATATCCCAATCCTTGAATGAAGTACTTAAATGCCTCTGCCAGTTTGGCAGGCTAAAAGGAAAAAGAAAACAGTGTGGAAAGTAAATACAGGTATCCATCAATCTAAGTGGAAACAGAACATTTCCATAAGGGGATACAAACCTGATCATCCTGAGGAAGGCCTCCACAGTCAGCCATCTACAAGAGAACATATGAAAATATAAGAAGAAAAAGTATATATACAAAATATGATTTTAATGCTAATAAATATAAGAAGTATAAATATTTGCAATGCCAAAGAGTAGGTAAGGAGATGATCAGTTTAAAGGAGTCAGACAAGAACTAAATGCTTAGTTTATATATACTTTTTTTTTTTTTTTTTGCAATTCCTAACCTTAAGTAGGGTGGTTTTTGTAGGATTCATTCTTGAATTGAAGTCAACCTGCATCAAAAAATAAAAATATGAGAAACACAAATGGATATTAAAAATATATTTTGAATCGCGATCGAAATAGAAAATGTGTATATAAGAGAAAATAAACATGTACCACAGCAGCAACTGCAGGAGAACTGTCTCCTACCACCAGAAGACTCGGACACCTGGAGGAACAAAGAAGTTTTCAGTGAAAGGAGCAAAAAAATAAATAAGTAAAAAAGTAAGTAAAATTAGCATTTTATTAAAGATCAAACTGAAACACTTTAAACATTTGACTTACTTCAGGGTCCTCACATTGAGGTTTGCACCAGGAGGTGGTCTTTCAACATGCAGATTCCTTCGACTAAAGGGAAGATCAGAATAAACTTGAGACCTTTTGTTTTCATACAGTACCCTGGTCCCAGAGAAGAGAAAACAGACATGCATATAAATAACAAATAGTTTTACCTGTTGTAGGACTTGACAAACAACTCAAGGTTTCTCTGGTTAATGCGATTCAGGACGTGATGTCGAAAATCTGCAATCCGGTCATGGTTTTTGTGAATCTCCTCCTGTTATATTTCCACATAGGAGTCAAGCAAATGAATATAATCAGTGTAAATATGTCAAATGACAATATATACTATATTGGCAAAAGTTTGCGGACACCCGGTCATAAGTATGGTATGTGCATTTTTAACAAAGCATTCCACATTTAGCCCCAATTTGCTTTTATAATTCCTTCCTCTCTTCTGGAAAGATGTTCCACAAGATTTTGGAGTGTGCTTGTGTACATTTGAGTTCAATAAAGAAGCTCGCTTTGTGCACAGTGGCATTGCCATGCTAGAACAGGTTTGGGTTTCCAAGTTCAAGTGAACGCAAAATTTGATTATTCCGCATTTAAAGACATCCTATACAACTAAGTGCCTCCAGCTTTGTGGTGACAGTTTGAAGAGGTACCACATATGGCAGGATAAGTTCAGGTGTCCCAATACTTTTGTCCATATAATGTACGTGATTATGCTGAAAAATTGCAGCTCTTCTATTGTTTGCATGATCACTTTAAAGAGCATATTTATAAAAAAAAAAAAAAAAGGAGTTATGGACATTTTAATGACATTTAGAGTTCCGTCTTACATTTCCAAACAGGTGGGAGATGATCATATCAGGAACATGATGTGTCCAGCCAGAGATCTGTGGGAAGAAGCAGCTTGCTTTAAAATCAGACTTGTAGAATTTTAAAAAGTAGCATTTTATTTTTTTATATGTGTGTTTTCTATTATTAACAATGATTGCTTATATACATTGGACTGTTTTAAAAGATTAGGTATTGGTTTTATGACTGATTTTATCATGCAAAGCTGTGGTACCTTATGAGATGCCCAGTCCATCCAGTCCTCTGCATGAGCATTAATGTTAATCAAAACAAGACCCTCGACCAGTTCAGGGTGGATCAGCTGTGAAAAATATTAACCAACACCCCAGAAATCAATCTATTAATCATTTAAAATATTCAAAGGGACATTTGCAATCAAAGATTTTCAACATTTGATTATTTCTCTTAACAAACTTAGTGCATGATTGTACTAATAGCAACATTCTTGTGGATTTTTCCCAGCACGCCTCTTGTTATCAATAGGATTATATTGCCTAGATCAACAAAAAATCCTGACTGGGTTATAATTCCGGTTTAATCATGGCACTATTTAAACTCTTCTTTTATGTGTTGGTGCTGCAGTGTCACTGTGTCTATTGCCTCACTGTCTTGTTTTTTTTTTTTACTAAATGTCGCAAACTTGCCCTTCAAACAGATTTCAGATTTTGTATAGTTCTATCTTACTTACTGCTAATTTATATTGTCTTATGTAGCACCTTGGTCCTGGGGGAATGTTGTTTCATTTCACTTTGTACTGCATTGCATATGGTGAGAATGACTATAAAAGCTTACGTGACTTGTGTGGTAAGAAAAAAAGACAATAACTACAACTTACAGCAAACTGTGCAAGGATGTAGGCTCCAGCCCCGACTGCAATTCCAATAATGCTTTTAATGCTAAAGAGAGAAAATGCAGCTCAATTTAAAACATCAGACGATGTTATTAATTATACAGTAAATTCCATATCTTGAAATCGTTGTTTTTTGTTTTTTTTTACTTACTTAAAATGCTGAAGAACAAGAGGGATGGTCTCAGAGAGCTGGTCCATTGATGGATAGGTGAATCTACAAAAGGAGAAATGTACCGGTTTAAAATATGAAGTGACACAAGAGCAAAGGTATAACCAGTATGTTGTATCAGAGCAAACTTTAATCTTATCCTGTTCAAGAAGGTGAATCATTTATTGCAAATACACTGGTGACACAAAAGGTTGATTTTTCCGGAATAACTTCCATCATGAAATTTGAAATTCTTTATGGGAAGAGACATCACTGTGTTCTGCTTCGACTATGAAGCTCAGACTGGCTACCAATAAGTACTAAAAATGATCGCAAGCTAAAGGATTGGTTCTTTGTAGATTCCTTATACGAGGGCTTTTCATATGCCTACAACTGTCATAAATTGAATTTAAATTTTCTTTAAATCTAAAAAATACTTTCTAAATTCAAACAAAGTTTAAAGGTTGTGTTTAGTCACCCTGTGGGGATAGTGCTAGCATCTTCCTCTTGCCCAGGCGCATTGACGTGGCACACAGAGAAATATCGTGTGATTTCCTGCATGTCCTTATGGTCGAACAGATTGCTGAAGCAGGTCTTATCTGCACAGGTTTACACAATCAGTACATCATTATACAGTATATAAGGAAATCTGCACAATGCTAAAAAAAAAAAGACATAAATGAACAGATAAGAAAGAGAAAGCAGAAGAGCAGAATCTTACAGTTTAGTCCGATGTCATGGTAAGTCAGGATGACAGGTCGGTTGCCCTTAACAACACCTTTCATATTGCATTGCACTATGCCAAAAGGGGTCTCCACATTGGCTTCCTGTTGAAGTAAAGCTAGTAATAATCAATACTCTCATATTAAGGTTTGTTATAAATCTTCTTTAAAAACCCTTGCGTAATTGACAGGTTTTACTTTTAATCATAATGTTTTTGCTTTATATGCTTTATGATTATATATGATTATAAAACAAAAAGAAAGAAAGAAATACGACAGCTTGCCACTGGGACAGTGCCCTTAAAAGGACATCTTTGTACCCCATTTACCCCAAAAATGGGTACATTAAGGTTCACATTGGTACTCTAAGGTAGTAATGTGTACCTTTTTGAGTATAAAGTACAAAAATGTCCTTATAATGATACTAAGAGTATATATTTTTACATATTTCAGATTGTATTGTGTGTATGCACAGTACATGGCACACAGTAATGGAGACTTGCACATTCAAATAATACTTCTTTTGGTTCTCTTCTACAGTCCATGTTTCAGGAATAAAACAAGTCATTCAAAACAAACTATTAAAAGAAAATATGTATTGAACTCAATTGACAAACATGTCAAGACCCGATATCAATTATACAATGAGATGAGTAACATTTAGTGTCACTTCTTTTAAGCTTCCTGGCTGGCTTTTCACACAGTGTTATAGCGAACATATATCTCAATATATAAAGCTATTTAAAACTTGCCAAAACGTAAAATTAGTGCAATAATAAAAGAGCAGCCCATAAAATAAAGATAAGTTCCTATCAGCATACTGTAACGTTTCCCCTGTAATCCACCCTCATTCACCGGACTACATTACCCATCATCCTATGCACCCCGTCATCCACTATGTTTGTTTCCCATCTTCACCTGTCTGTTCACCTGGACCCTATTTATACTCATCACCACTTTCTTCACTTATTGTCGGTTATCGTCTTTACTACATTGTATGTATGTGTGATTTACCTGCTCCTTATTAATAAAATTACCTATTTAATGTTACTATTCGTCGTCCTCACGTGTACATACTGTGACACATACTTGATATTATGCCGAATTAGCAGAGTTAAACATGCTGTAAAATCTCACTTCAACATTATATTTATTCTTACTGGAAGGGTTTTGATGACACACTTGTTGAAACAAAAGACGTTATAAAAGAGTTTAAGGAAAATACACAGAAAAAAGTGAACGTTTGTCCAAGCAGCTATTTTTCCTTAAAATCCTTTAAAACTTGCTAATTGTTCAACAAGAGCAACACAATTCGGATACCATATGCAACTTACACTGCGTGACTTTTTTGTAAAAAAGTACTGAAGCGGTTTTTGCCACTTTGAGCTCATCGCAACCGAATGTTGGATCGCGCGCGCGAGACCGCGGATGCGACTCGAGCAACAGTACTGTTGCGCGTGATGATGACGTGACAAGTGAGTGACTGATTGCCATGGATACGTACACGTCATGTATAGACTATCTTGTCTCTTAGGATTTTAAATCACTGCATTGCTCCATTTAAACCTCAACATGTCGTTAACACACACTCACCCTGCTTCTTCTCCCTCATGGAGCTCGTCGCAGTCATGCTGATCACACACACCTGACTCTTATTCACTCACTCATCCTGTCCCCTATTTAAGCCCCTCACCTCCACACACTCGCGGTCCGTTATTGTTTGTGCATGATCGTATATGTTGGTTCATGGCGGTCTGTGTAATCACGTAAACGTATCCCGCTACGTACCCTTCTTCTTGGACTCTGCATTCTCTCAACGGCCCCCCGGATTACCCCGATCCTGCTGTTCTCCATGTTCACGCTGTCTGCACCACGTTTATCCGTTGCTGCCCAGCGCTGCTCTTTCCATAGCGCGGATCCGTGGATTCTCTACACGAACTGTCTCTGCTTTCACAGAACTTCATTGACACTGGATATTACTGCTTCGCTACAAGTATTGGTGGATTATCTAAAGAAGTACTCTCAATAAACTTTGTTTGCGTTTACTTCCGCTTCCGCCTCCTTATCCGCATTACAGATTATCTCAATCTGTATGACCAATCAAACAAATCGCGGCAATGCTGTTGTGTAAAAAACCTCCAAAAACACGTGCATGTACATTCTCATTTAATAACGCACATCATGTACATAAAGAAATTTCAAGCCATTTTGGTTTTCGTTTATCTCGATCATCGGTTATCTCGAGGTTTTTTGGCGACCCCCTAGGCCGGTGACATAACCGGGTTCCACTGTGTGTGTGTGTGTGTGTGTGTGTGTGTATATAAATATATATATATAAAAATAATAAAAAAGTATACTAGTTCTCTTTACAACAAATAGTAAAAAAAAATGAATACACACCATGCTTGCTTCTGCTCTAGTATCAGATCAATCATGCATTACAGTCACTCTGCTCTGGTTGAATGTGTACTTAGCTGGATTTTATATCCCCTTTGTATACAGTGTGGTCCCTGCTCCCAGCATGCTTTGCATGTTGACCAAAAGACACTAGGGCAATTCTCATGTAAATCTATTCAATTTAGGGTAGGTACTAAGACAAAGCTGTGAATGTATAGATTTTTTTTTTTTTGGAAAAATATTAACTGATAAAAAAAATAAAAGAAAATATGCATAAAAGTAGCTACAGTCCTCAACATATGTCATTTGTTGTAACCATCCCTGTGACGTGAATACTCTTCTGGAGATCCTTCTTTTGTTGCAAAACGGAAACGTGCATTTCACACGTGACTGGAAAGGTGAGATCTCAGCTATTCACTAGTCCGACAGTTTTGTGTTGATCTATAGTGATCAGCTTAATTCCATCACTGATAAGCAGGATGGGGGTTTACCTGATGGAGGACGAGCTCTACGTGCTGCATGTGGTGAAGCAGGGAAGGCAAATGGCGAAGCTCCGGTTCACACGTCATCCTTCTGCAGAAGCCCCCAAAAAGAGTGTGGTTAAAAATACAAAGAGCTGGAAACAGGTTTTTTTGTTTGTTTGTTTGGCTTGCATTTCCGAAAACGCAAAACTAAATATAAATCTGCATTTCTTTATTAAAAAAAATTATATATATATATATATATATTTCTAATTGTTTCAAAGTTAAAATTCTGATTAATTATGGTGTATTAGATCTAGACTCAGCACCATTCATGATTTACGATACAATTAACTGTTAACTGGATTGTTTAAAATTCAACAAAGAAAGATCAGACCAAAAAAGAAAAAAACAACAATGATATATTTGAGGTTGGTAGTAGATTATTATCTATTATTTTAATTTGGGGATTACACGAAAGAGTCACTTACAATTCTAAAAGATTAAAAATCCTACTTTGTGAATGAATATGTAATGTAATATAACATTTGTGTCCAGACAAGAATGCTTTGAATTGCAATTAAAATAACACAGCGTTTTATAACAATACCACTTTTCCACACTAGATGGCGCCACACGGCAACTTTTGTATTTACACTCTTTCTCGCTCGCTCTTTAAAAAAAACCAAAAAATCTCTTCTTCCTTCCTAAAAATAGATTTAAATAAATAAAAGATTATTTTGATATTTTTAATATGATGTGGGTTCATAGCATGAATCCCTGATTCTAGGGAATGAATGCAACACGTTCTCAATTACAAAAAAAATCATTTCATCTCAAACCTTCAGAAAAAACGAACATTCAAATGATATATATTGAAATAATTATTGAATGAAACGCTCCTCTCCCCAAACCTCTCTACTCTGTGGGGTTACGCGCACGTCGGCCCCGCCCACTCTTGCGTCCGAGCTGCGGGTCGGCGTGACGCTGCGTCGCTATGGTTACAGTAGGAGGGAGAAAATGACACCGCTTGTGAATCACATGGAGCGAGTTCGGTAACGCGGAGATGTGAGTATGAGGCGGAAAAAAGTGTTTCAACTATAACTTACTACTGTGCAAAGTGTTAATATGATGCAGTGTGTAGCACGGGAGGTAATCGTGCATTTATTTGCAGCAGCGCTTTGTGTAAATCCGGCGGAGGTCGGTGTGTGTGTGTGTGTGTGTGTGTGTGTGGAGTTCAGTACAGTTTACATAGAGCTGAATGTCAGCGCTAATCGGTTGGATAAAATCCTGACTCTGAATGTATGGAGAATGTAATAAAACCCTGTCCTTGTGCAGGGTCTGTTGTGTGTTTTTACACAGTGTGGATATTCGGGCCATTTTTGTTATTTTGCAGACAAAGCAGGCGGAGCAGCTCGCGCCAAGTCAGCACCGCGTTCACACAGAGCAGGAGAGCTGCTTTAAATCCGTGCTGCTTTAACGCGCACGCGCACACCCACGTACACGCGCATCTACGTGCACACGTGGATTTTCGTAGTGTTTTGAATATATAACTTTGAGGGCGCGGTGTTCACGGGATTGAAAGACAAGTGATTTTTGTTTTGCTAAAAGCAGTGCATTTGTTCATTTATGCAGCCAGATGAGATGTGCATCATTTTTTGTTTACATGGACATAATAGACGAATAAAAAAAATAATAAACATAATAATTTTTTTTCCCTTTTTAACATATTTGCCTTTATCTGGTAATGGAAACGTCATAAGCCGTATAGACAATTATGCAATAATAATTTCTTCTATGTCTAAATAAATCGGTTTTTTTTCCCCCCCGTGCACTTTAGCGAAATGCTGATTTTCTACGCACTCGTGTGCACACGTCGATCACACGCAAAATGCAAAGCGTGTTCCTGACACACCTCATTTGCACGCAGTTACTCCCACAAAACTCCCTCATAGTTCAAGTGCATGAAATAGCTGGGAGCAAGAAATGACTCATCAGGGGGAAAGCCTGAAAATAGAATCGTAAGAATTGTATTTTGACCCACTTCCATGCCAAATATTTTATAATATGTAATAATAACAATAATACTAATACAACATGCTTTTGTCAGCTCTGCACAGAGAAACCAGTCTTTCCTCTGTTTACATTCTGGCATTTCTTTTTTGTCACAGTGGAATTACTACTTGTGTATTCTTACTTGATGTGTAGATACTTAAGTGATCATACACTTTAATTAATGTCAATAAAATAAAACATTTTGACAAAAAGTCTCTCGATGGAATTCTTAGTCTCCGACCCTGTAAACCACGATTAGGATGTGAGACTACATGTGATAGAGATCCCAAACACTTCTAAAGATTGCTCTGGATAAAGGCGTCCGTTAGACATTGTGACATTAAAGAGAATAATCCATTTAAATATAATAGTATATTCCAGTTATGAAAATGCAGCAATTCACACAGATAAGATATTACTTTCACTTTTTATTTTTATTTTTATTACACACTCTTTAGGACATAAGAAAGGAGCATTCAGGATTTTCATGAATGTCTTGTGTAAATGTTTGTATGAATTATTTACAAATCAATCCGTTTATTAAATTACAATTATATATTTCGATTGCAAAATGAACTCCAATGCGTGCGCTTACATTGCAGGGTGCTAATCATTTTGTTAAACGTGTAACTGCTGTATTGCTTCGCATTTGGGTGGCATTGTGAATTTTTGTATAATGCTGTTTTATTTCAGGTCATTAAGTCGACTGTTTACTGCTCCTGAAGTAACTCTATCTTGTTGTGTTTGTGCACATATATAGCTATCATGTTAACTGTAAACAAGCACAGAATATCCTGATCATTGGAATAAAACGTAGCCGTCGTTATTAATTGGACTTCAAAAAGATTTAAAAAGAAATTGTATGAATACCTGAATGATCTAATTCCACTTAGGTCTCATAAAGATTATATTACAAGTTTAAATAAGAAAATGTAGTGTATTAGCAGCCATTTAATGCTAATTACTTTGGTCTTCTACTTGCTATACATTTATGAATAGCAGCTAGTTTTAGCTCAGGTAAAGCTTCTAGCTCATTTTGAGCTGTGCTTGTATGCACTCTTTGCCCACGGTGATGCCTGAGTCGATCACAGTGGAGCATTCGAATACATCTCCTCTTATAGATAATGCTTCTAAGAGAATTTCTGTCACCATTCAAATGCACCAGGTAAAATTGAAAATGTAACAATTAATATAAGCTTCTCAATACCATTGAAACAAGAAGAGATAGTAGTCAGTTATAGTTCGTATTATTTGGCTGATTTTTAACTAATGCCTCGCTGATTTCTGTTAACTGTAAACAGCAGTAATAGTTGGGGTGGTGGTATCGGGACAAATAGTCACTAATATAAGCATTTGGTTAATGTTTAGATGCCAAATTAGTGTTAATTTTTCTTGTAACCTGAGTTTGAGTAAATATTTTAGGGTGGCAACCTTCTGGATGTTTCAAGCATTGTGTTGAACTGGTTTTCCAATAATTGCTAGATTATCGAGTTCACGTTGTGTCACTTTCCAGTAAACACCATCCCTGTGAGCTGCGCACAACAGGTTAGCTTCTGTTTTTTGGTCTGTATCTTCTATTGTGTATTTACTTTGTCTTGTGAATGCAGATCAGGTTAATTAGAGGATCATTTCTTTACACTGGTGATTGTGATAGTTTTAGACAGTAGATTTAGTCAGACAATACAAAAAAAATTATATGGTGTGTGTTTACAACGAACATTATGGTGTTAACCCATTAAAGATACACTGAGGTAAGGTAGACCAACCAACATTTATGTACGTGGTACATGTTTTGTCGGCATTCTTCTGTTTTATAGAATAATTCTTGTTTAGCAGCCAAGAGATACTTTGCAAACTTTAGTATGAAATGAATTTAGAAAAATATTTCTTGAGTAAAATAATAAATTGGATGTTATGATAATGTTTATGTATAAAATAACAATTTTGGTTTTCATTCCAGATATTAAGTCAAATATTATTTAGAGTTAATGTGCTATAAAATTAACACTTCTTTAATTAAAACTTTATATATCCCTCTTTGATATCCCTCACTGTAGGATTTTTAGTCTGGCACATATGTCTAGTTTAAACACAACAGCTTTGATTCTACATTTCTGAGCCAATATCCATTAATCATTTTCTGTTTATCATGTAATATGCATTCACTTTGTAAAAAGACCATAAAATACCTTTGTGTGCTCAGTTGCATAGACTGGCCCAATTTGCTGACTGATTTGCCCTTTTTAAGGGTTTTGTAAGGCCGTGATATTCAGTAATAAGATGATGCCAGCATGTTCACCTTTCAAAAGAAAAAACTTGCCATGTAAGTCCAGCCAATGTCATGACACAAGTGCTAATCTGTTGATGGTGATTCTGCATTTAGCTCATGAGCGTTTCTCCCGTGGAACATCTAGCACCTTTGTTAAATGGCAGTGCCCCAGCTGATTAGCTCTCAGCTTCGAGCCAGGAAGGTGTGTGGTTTAACACAGCTTCTGCTTAGGCCAAGCAGGAAAAGGACAGGTTTCCTCCTACCTGCCACTGGCGTTTTGTGGTCCCTGAGCATTGGAATGTTGGAAAGCGTTACTCTTGGCACATGATGGAAAAGCATAACCCATGACGTTAGCTGCCACCATGGGAAAAGGGGTGGCTTCCTCCATTGATAGGCAGAAAACTCCACCTTTATTAGGAAAACACGAGCAGGGCAGCTAGAACATTTGGACATAAACAGAGAATATGTATTGGAGGAGGTGTAGCATTGCATGCTGGCACACAATATTATTGTGGACCTTTTTCCATTACAGACTCTTGCTGTGTCACAGGCTACAAGAAAGATAAAAAAAAAACCAATAACAAATGCTGTTTGAAGTCTTTTAAAGCAAGTAGGAACTGTTTAGGCATTTTATAAAAAATAATTAAGGCTTGTCCTTTTGACAGTGTATGTTACATAATTCAATATATTTTGCATACTTTGTAACCTTAAGGTTTATCAGGATTATGTAGTATATTGGAAAAGATTTTGAAAATCAGAATTGAATATTGTAACTCGTAGCAACAAAGCCATGCTGGAGGGTGTAACACTGTGAGTATGTACCAAATACTATGTGCTTCATACCAGAAGCAAGAGTAAGAACATATAATTCTAGCTGTCAGTCAGATTGTGCTGTAGATTTCAACTTGCCAGGTAGGTCCTGTTTGTTTTATTTGTATAAAATGTAGAACTGCTTTGGAGAGAAGAGAAGAATGTGCACGTAAGGCAGTGACCATGTGAGTGTGCTGAGCAGTGACTACACAAGTGACCTTGTTTACAAACCCCCTGCATACCTTATGTACGTCTGGAGGATTAAAAACAGCATCCACTAAATGGCACACCAGGGACAAAACGTCTTTGTCTGGCAGGATTCCATGTTGTTGTCATGTGCTAGTTTCAAATATAAAATTGACAGACATCTAAAAGTACTTACAAATTAGGATGATGCAGAAGTCTGGTAAAGGAAACAGACTTTCTAGTGGGTTTGAAAGCCGCACTTCAATTTAAAATACAGATTGTTGTAAGTTTTGTAGCTTGTTCAATTGCTGAACTGCCATCACTGCTTAAAATATTTAATTCCTATTTTTTAAAGAATTGATGCAAGTAAAACACACAATCAAGTTATCGTGCACAATTACACTTGAAGGGTATAGAGGTGTGCAACATGGATTTTATCATTTCTAACCTCGCCTATTCCATATTTATTTCGTTTGTACCTGCCTGTGATGCATTATATGGCCAAACGTATTACCGCCACCCGTACAGTATCTCACAAAAGTGAGTACAACCCTAACATTTCAGCAACCATTACGGTAGAACTTTTTAAAGGACAATACTATAAAAATGAAACTTGTATATACTTTAGTTAATGTGCAGCCTGTATAGCAGGAGAGGGTTACTGTCCATACAGTAACTCAACATACAGTCATTATTGTCTAAATAGCTGGCAACAACAAGTGAGTACATCCTAAGTGAACATATCAAAACTGTGTTCAAAGTGTCAATATTTTGTGTGAGCACAATTGTTATTTAGCACTGCTCTAATCCTCCTGGGCATGGAATGCACCAGAGCCATAATAATCACAGAGCTGCAGGATGTTAGACACATGTCGCTTATCCACCTTTTGCTTCAGGATGCCCCACAGGTGCTCAATAGGGTTCAGGTCTGGAGATGTACTTAAACACTTCAACACCTTCACCAATGCAGTTGTCATCTTGGCGGTTTGTTTGGGGTTGTTTACATGTTGGAAAACTGCCGTTTGGCCTAGTTCCTAGAAGAGGGGCATCATGTTCTGCTTTAATATGTCACAGTACATGTTGAAATCTATGTTTCCCCGAATGTACCAGCACTGATACTGGTAAGGCCACTGTAGGGTTAATTGGACCTTTCCTAAAACATTTTTTGTTGCACTTTGTATCTCAGCATCTGTCTGAAAAGCCCTGGAAAAACTGTCTCTACACAATTCAATGGCCAAGGTGCACAAAAACCTGTTATAATATAAAAACTGTGTAGACGTGTGAATACATTTTTTCCTTTGTTTGTTTGAGATTGTGCAGATTATTCTATGGGATGCTCCCTAGTGAGTTAGTGACCACCTAAAGGAAAAAGTGCAGGCTTTTTTTATAGCTTTTTTTTTTACTGGGTTAAAATGATTCTGCTTCAAATTATTCCATAATTGTGCAAAATTATCAATTTAATTATGATGTAAATATAAAACGTTTAATGCATGTGTCTATTGTATGATGTGTCATCAGTGCTATTGATGCCTTTCAATTTAAATGCTTATGTGTGCAGCCCAGGCTGCCATTTATTCCCTGGTTCTTGCACCCCCTGTTTGGAAGTGTAAAATTGTCTGTGACAGCAGATAAACTACAGTATAAATATACCCATGCTGGTGCACACACACATACACACATTTTCACACACACAAGAGGCAGGAAGCATATTGTTTTGAACAGGAGGTTTATTACTGGTGTATGATGAGGTAGTTGCCTCTGTTTAGCTGCATCTGCTTTACCGAGTGCTTGTCTGCTTCAGGAAACATCTGACATTTTTAAAGAATAATTAGCAAAGAGTATTTAATGGATCGTATGCAGGGTAAGGCTACAGTTTTTTTTGTTTAAGCTTGGGTACATTTATATTGCTTGGAGGATGGACATTAATATGTATGTTCTTTCTCATAGTATGGTATGTTTAATGTGTTGTTCTTGTTAAGGTTGTAGTTTCCTGTAACACATTACTTCCAAAGCTGGAAGAACAAGGTAGAAATTTTAATAGCAAACTAAAAGCTTCGTAACATTTGAAATATTTTGTTTTTGGGAATTGTTTTCAATCCTTTATTGAAGAAACCTGTCTTGTGGTTATTTAGTTAACAGGTAATGTTTCTACAGCAGTAAAAGCTGTTTTTGCATTTATTTGCCTGGGAGTACGTGTCTGTCAAAAGTGTAAACACACTATCACACTAAAAGAGGCAGTTCACCATATTCATAAGAAGGAATTACAGTTGGTATGACAAGCCCAAACGTCTTTTTTTGTGAACAGCAAGGTAATAGATACAGAAGATAGTTCTGTGTAGTTCCGCTACATGAGAGCGAGTGATAGAAAGTGGAGTGATCGCGGTGTCAACACGCTCCTCAGTGATCTCTCAGGCCAGCACACAGATACACAATGAAAGGAAATGCTTTCTGTCGGGATTCTGCCAAGTTCCGCCACCAGCGGGCCAGTCTTATTGTGGGAATTGCTTTCTCTAAGCATCATTTGCATTTATCTTAGAGTAGAACTCCAAGCTCTGTCCTAAAGATAAACACAGGGACTCACGGGGTCAATGAGAAGCCCCAAAGCCCCAGCTAACATTAGATCTATTACTACTTATAGGAACCACTAAAACGTCTTATTAGGTGTGTGGTTTTTATTCCTTGTTATTTTTCATCTCGCTGGAATAGGATAAGGTTGTCCTCACGGGCAAGGCTTGACTTCAAATTAATATGCAGAAAGCAACTGCCATTTCTGCATGCCTGCCCTTATGTACAAACAGTTTATGAATCAGTTTGAAGTGAAAACAAATAGCTTTCAAATGCGCACCAAAATTCAGGGTCCAAAAAGACTCACTGGGGGGACTCCTGAAAAAGGCTGTTTATTTTTATGCAGATAGTGTGTGGAGATGCACGTAGACATCTCCCATGAATGAGTGTGGGATGCTTTTAATTCTTGGGTTGCTAAGAGGAAGAATGTAGTCATGGTCATAGATATAGTAATACTAATATACAGGTGACTGGGAAGTTGTAGACATTGATAATGTTCAATCACGAATTCAAATCGAAAAAAAGTAAAAAAAAAACAAAAAAAAAACATGGTTTACATTTACATTTTACTTTTGCTGCATTTAGCAGACACCCTTCTACAGAGCAACGTACAAAAGTTGAGTCTCTAGCAATGAATAAATCTACACTGGTAGATTAGAAACTTAATATAAATTATCCTACAACTCTGTTTTGGGTTTTTTATTTTAACAAAGCAAACTTGGAAAGTGTTAGTGTTATCTGGGGGAAGTTCATTCCACCACCTCGGTGCCAGAACAGAGAAGAGCCTTAAAGTATGCTTACCTCTTACCCAAAGAGAAGGTGTATGCAGTCGAGCAGTGTTACAGAATCTCAGACAGCGTGGTGCAGTGCAAGGTGTGATGAGGTCTCCATTTTTGGCCTTGTAGGCAAGCATTAGTGTTTTGAATCTGTTGCATGCAGCTATCAGAAGCACCTGGGATGACCAGCAGTTCTGTTTTGCTAGAGTTGAGCTTTAGTTGATGAGCACTCATCCATGAAGCTATGTCCGCCAAGCATGCTGAGATCCGAGCGGAAGCTGTGGTATCTGAGTGAGGGAAAGAAAATATGAGTTGAGTGTCATCAGCATAGTAGTGGTAAGAAAACCCATATGAGGATATGACTTTACCAATAGAGTGGGTATAAAGGAGAAAGAGGAGGGGACCAAGTACTGAGCCTTGTGGGACACCAGTGGAAAGTCTGTGTGGGGCAGATGTGGACCCACTCCATGTTACCTGGTATGAGTGACTTTTCAGGTAGGAAGCAAACCATTTCCATGCTGCTTCACGGGTACTGAGGCTTCTGAGGATAGACAAGAGAGTCTTGTGATTGAATGTGACTGTGTTGAATGCTGCTGAAAGGTCAAGGAGTATGAGTAAAGATGACAGCTTGGCTCTCATGTGGAATGTGCCAGTTTGAAGCCAGACTGGTTTGGATCCTTAAGGTTGTTCTGTGAGAGGTAGACAGACAGTTGGTTAAAAACAGTGCGGTCCAAAAATGTAGAAAGAAAGGAGAGAAGTGATACCAGTCTGTAGTTGTTGATGTCTGATGGATCCAGAGCAGGTTTCTTCAAGTTGGTAATAACCCTCACTTACTTGAAGGTGGATGGCAACTGGCCAGATGTTAAGGACCTATTGATGATCGTGGAGATGAAGGCAGGAGGTCTTGTGAGATGGTCTGAAGCAGAGTTGAAGGGATTGGATCCAGAGGGCAGGGATCATATTCTACGCTTGAAAAAGAAGGAGTAAGGGACTCCTGTCTGTGTTGTGTAGTCATTGTTGAGGAGGAAGTGAAGGTCTGGCATATTTCATTAATCTTCTTATCATAGAAGGAGGCAAAGTCTTCAGCAGTCAGGGAGGATGGAGCAGGTGGAGCAGGGGTGTTGAGTAGTGAAGAGAAGATGTTGTAAAGCTTACGAGGATCTTTTGCGGAGGCCTCAAGCTTTTCCTTGTAGAAGGCAGTCTTAGCAGAAGTCACATCCGAAGAAAATTTGGTCAGGAGTACACGGTAAAATACGAGGTCTGCGTCATGCGATTTCTTTTCCATTTTCTCTGATTGCTGCGCAACACTATTGACAGCCAGAGGGTGGGAAAGAAGTCTTCTTGGGTTTTCTGGTCGGGGGGCATGTTTTACATGATCATATTGTTTTGCAGGGTGTTTATTTATTTGGATAAAGCAATTCTTTAAAATATGTACAAGAATATTCAGTTTATTATTATGCATATAGGTTATTTTTATAGGTCAGTTTTTATCTACACCAAATAAAGTGTTGACTATTTTGTTTTAATATATTGCATTACTTTATAACAAAATCACGATTGACAGGTTATTCTGCTCAATTTACTTATCAGAGGAATTTCTGAGATAGGAAATGATTGTGTCGTGTATGAATACAGAATAAAGAAACTTTTATTTTTATTCAGTCAAGGCTATGTAAAGTTTTAATGATGCTTTGTCAGAATAATTGATTGTTCGAAACGGTTTAAGATTTATCCACTATACCTGTACCAGTTTCATACCTTTATGGTATTTGAAATGCCTTTGGGTTTACTGTAAAATTTTCTGGCAACTTACAAACACACGAAGAGTGTTTCTAAAAAAGAAAAATTATACTGACTTTTAGCTTAATTTACAAACAGCTTTGACTGCCAAATTAATGGGTGGCACAATGTCACAAACCAGTAGCACTGCCACCTCACGGCCTCAGGGTGCCCGTTTCATTCCTAAGCTCATGTTTGAAATATGTGCTGAGTTTAATGATCATTTTGTATAAAATTTTGGGTCCTCTGGTTTCCGCTAGCTGCCCAAAAACACGAAGATAGCTGGACTAGATAAGCTGAAATGCCCACAGGTGTGAATGTGTATCTGCATGGTGGAGAGGTGGCAAAAGTACGCACAACCTTAATTTAAGTAGAAGTATAGATACTCATGTTCTAAAATACTCTGGTAAAAGTTAAAGTACTGACTATACTTTTTTACTTAAGTTGAAGCAAAGAAGGTTGGGCTGTGATAAGTACTTAAGTAAAGAGCCATTACTACTCCCTGTTTTAGTGTCATGCTGGTAACTGGAACTTACCACATATTAATAAAAGGGCTGTCAATCGATTAAAATATTTAATCATGATTAGGCAAATGATTGTCATGAGTTAACCTTTTCATCTCAATTGCACATTTTTATCTGTTCTTAATGTACCTTAAATAAACACTTAGTTTTTAATACTATAATCGACATGGTCATGGACAAATATTGATGCTTTATGCAAATGTATGTTTATTATTAATGAAACCCAATACTCAACATAGAGCATGAAGACAAAATATTATTTATTAAATGTAATTAATTACGTAATTCATCATCAGGACACCAAACTGAACCTTTGCTGTTTCCATATGGACAGTTATTGAGGTGATAGCGGAAAAACTGTACTTCATAACTTTCATACGGATTGCATAATTAGAAAATATTTGTTTGTGTGTGAATGGTATTATGAGTGTTATGTTGTTATTATGAGTGTATACAAATAAAAGTAGACTCTTTATATTTTTAAACAATGTATTGCTCTTATCTGTATGATATTAAAATACTTGTTTGTCTCGGCGTTATGAGGAATAAAATGCCACAAAACACGCCGGGACGTTTGTCGAGTCAAGTCAAGTTTATTTCCATAGCGTTTTCACAACAGACATGGTATTAAAGCAGCTTTACAGAATTAAACAGTTAAGGTGAACGATGTGTATTGATCCTTGATGAGCAGCCATGGCAACTGTGGCAAGGAAAAACTTCCTTAGATGATATGAGGAAGAAACCTTCAGAGGAACAAGACTCAAAAGGGGAACCCATCATTTGGGTGAAATCAAGAGTGGGATTAAAGTCTTTAAACAATACAGAACACTGGAGAGTGTTCCAGTGTTACTAAGGTCTTGTACAGTCATTTGAAATTATAGAACCAGGAGCAATTTATAAAAAAGTTAAATATTTGCGTTCATCATAGATCCAACACTAGTTTCTCCATGCCACTCAAAGAGGTCCGATGTCAAAACTCCACAAGAAGTGGGATCAAAATGGCTCTGGTACGTCTCTAGATGGTTCAGGATGTTTGCGGGGTCGGCATCTACTTTTTTAATGGTCTATAATCCTCACGAGGTGGGACGTGACTGGAGCTGGCGCAACCTCAGGATGCCTCGGGATGGGTAGAGAAAGAGAAGCAGTGGAGAGGAATTAGCGTAGCTGCTGTTCATGATATTAACAGCACAAGTTGATAATGTGCATTTGATCAGATGTACTGGAGCACAATGTTATGATATATGTTATATGTGTTATGTGTAGGCCTTGCTAAAAAGATAAGTTTTTAATCTGCACTTAAACTGGGAGAGAACACTGTCAGGAAGACTATTCCAAAGTTTAGGAGCTAAATGTGAGAATGTTCTACTACTAGAGGTCTGGAGTTTTGAGATCTCAGGGAGCATGACTGATTGTATCGTGTTAGAAGACTGGAAAGATACATGGGAGCCAAACCATTACGTGTTTTGCAAGTAAGTAGCAGTAGTTTGTAGTCAATTCGAAACTTAACAGGTAGCCAGTGTAGGGATGATTGGGGTTATATGGTCATATTTTCTCAACCTTGTGAGAGCTCTGGCATTCTGGACTAACTATAGCTTGTTTATTAAGGTACAGGACAACCACCTAGTAATGCATTACAATAGTCCAGTCTGGAGGTCATAAATGCATAGACGAGCTTTTCTGCATCAGATATAGACAATATGTTTTTTTAGCTTAGCAATATTTCTAAGGTGGAAGAAGGCTGTTTTTGTAATATGGTTGATATGATATTCAAAAGACAAGTTGCTGTTTAAAATAACTCCCAGGTTTTTTGCTGTTGAATTAGTAGTTACAGTACATCCTTCTAAATGCAGGTTAAAATGCTTTAGCTTCAGTGTACTGGTTTTTGGACCAAATCTCTGTCTTATCAGAATTTAACATTAGAAAGTTATGAGTCATCCAATCTTTTAATTCTTTGACACACTCAGTTATCTGAGCCAGTTATGCTGTATCGTCTGGTTTCGATGAGATATATAGTTGGGTTTCATCAACATAACAGTGGAAGCTAATCCTATGCCTTCTAATAATACTTCCCAAGGGAAGCATGTATATTGTGAAAAGCAGGGGTCCTAGTACTGAACCTTGTGGCACCCTGTAATTTACTTGGATTAACCTGGGTAGCTCTCCATTTAAGTCTACACAATGGTAATGATTAGACAGGTAGGATTTAAACCACCTTAATGCCTGTCCCTTAATGCCGATGTAATTTTGTAAGCAATCTAGGAGAAGTTCATGATCTATAGTGTTGCAGCAGGTGGTCATTAATTTTGAAATTTTAACACATATTACTTTTGTATTGACTCGCAGCTGGGATGAGTGTATCTTTAGCGGTCGATAGAGTAAAGTTGTTTTAATGTGTATTTTTTTCTGTTTCAAACAGCGATTTTAGTAATAAAAGCATGTCTTCCAAGTGCTTAAGTTTGTCTCCTGCTTGAAGAATTTAGAGCAGAAAATGAAAATTATAAATTAGCATGAAGCAAAATAAAACTGTCACAGTAGCATCTCTGACTTACGATACTTTTGAATTATGATGGGGTCGTCGTACTATATCTCTGTTGTAAGAAGAGGACTATTTTATTTATATATAGTTTTGTATATAAATGTATACAATTTTTAAATTAAAAAGAAATAGAGATAAAATTGCCCTAAAAAATTGCTTTTTTTATTCAGGGGCCGCATTAAAACTTTCTGATGTGTAGTATACTGAATTGATTAAGCGTATATCCATTTAGTTAAGTCATTTTAACATCTAACATCATGATAAAAGTCTGACATTTACTGTTTAAAGAAATCACACTTGCTAAGATTTAGATGTGTTAGTCCCAGTAAGGGGGACTGTTTTTGCCTCCTGTTTTTACCATGATGTTTACAGAAACATAACCTAGGCAACATCAGAAAGCAAATCAAAACATCTACACTATGTTCTTTCAGTGAAATACATGTATTGTTTCTTAAAGTTTCTTACAAACAGTGTACTTAGCATTTAAATAAAGTTACATGGTTTATATTTTAGAGAAAAAAATTTTTCTGCTTTGGCTATCTGGCAGAATTCAGTGACATCTGACTGGTTTGTCCAGGCTACTACACAGATTTTGCATATGTGAACACAAATTCGAAATATGGTTGTAACTAATTTTTACACAGGCGTTTTGATCTTGCTCACCTGTATGATGAGATTGTATGTCAGAATATCTTAGATTTATATCAACTGGTACGGGAAGTTCATGCTTTGTAATCTGCTGAACATGACGTTCGGCATTTAGTTGTGT
This sequence comes from Silurus asotus, assembly GCA_024362625.1. Taxonomy (NCBI): domain Eukaryota; kingdom Metazoa; phylum Chordata; class Actinopteri; order Siluriformes; family Siluridae; genus Silurus; species Silurus asotus. The sequence goes on along the minus strand of MU551696.1, from coordinate 3,182,566 downwards.
CAGATTATAACAGGACTGACCGAATGATCTCACTGTTTCCAAGTGGTTTCCAAGTTAGTCTTAGTCAAACTTCTGTTCTTTGTGCACCCTGATGTACAGCAGGTCAAAAGTGATAAAAAGCCTAAGACTATTTAGTGACAAAAACAATTTGGGAAGTCTGTTGGTATTTTGCATGTACTAACAACACTACAGAAAAGCAATAGAAGGTCATTATGCATTAGCATTTTTTTGTGGCAATAGCCATTTAAATCTATACTAAATCATCCCCAGGTTACCTGCATTATACTGCTATTTTGTGTGAGTGAGTGAGTGAGTGAGAGTGTGTGTGTGTGTGTGTGTGTGTGTGTGTGTGTGTGTGTGTGTGTGTGTGTGTAACAATCCCTAAAATCTTTAAGAAATGTGAAGACAATTAAAACTGATTTTGGAGATTGTCAACAAACTTCATCTAACTCACTTTCAACTGTACATAACTCAGCATGTATACCAACAATTATCAGTGAGTCAACAGATTTGGAATCATGTTCTCACATCTTGTGCTCTGGAATTTTTAATTTAAGCCACCATGTTCTTGTGCTATATGCAAATATGTAAAGGTTATTCTTGTCAATCATCATTAAAATCAGGTTTTCAGCAACAACAGTAGCCACATGAAACATGAAAATGGCAGTTAGACATGCCTGTAAGAGTTATCACAGGACCATTATAGCAGATAAGTGTTAAATCTTTGATTTCTTGTGTGTATGTGTGTGTTTTTCCAGACATAAGTTTTTTATGTATGTATGGGTGTGGGTGTGGGTGTATATATATATATATATATATATATATACACACTGTATATACACATTTTTAGATGTGTTAAAAACTTATTTAAATAAACACAGTTGCAAGTTATTTGAAATGCCTCCAAGCATAAAGGGGCCTTTCAAACATGAGGACGCTCTTTTCGGAGAAGGAGTCGCTGGGAACTTTGTGGGAATAAATTTTCAAATGCCAGACCATACTGAGTTACACTGACATAGACTACATCTACATTTTCGCACAGGCAATTATTTAATCCTGTCATGAAAATGGCAGTCATCCAGGGCAACTTCTACATGTTAAAGGATACTCCTATTTCAAAACAAGTCGTCCCCATGTCTCTGGGTTATCTTCAACATAGTGGCTTTCTTCATTTCAGCCTTAGCTAAATTTATTAGGTGGCAGCTGGTGGGGTTAAATTTAGAACACAGGTGGCCATGAAAGCCATGGTGGGCTGTAGATCAAGCTCCACAATCAAGTGGCCTGGAGAAACATGAACGAACAATGCAGGCCTAGGCCTCAGCCCTTTTCCTGTCAAACACAGGTTCACACCTACAGCCCAGCAGCTTGATCTCTTTCTTTAAGTGTCTTTCAGTTGTTTGTACTCTTTTGTTTTGCTTTCAGTGAATGCTGTTGGAAGCTGCTATGTATTCTAATGCTGTGTAGAATGAAGCGTGTGGTTTTGGTATTTTTGGAAGAGCTGGCATGCATTTCAATTATGTGCTATTTATTAAGTGTGATTTGATGGCATGTGCTGGCTTTGATATTAAAAATGGAATGATTGAACACTTAAATAAATGTTATGTGATCTAAGTTGTGAAAAAAGAAAACTCTTTTCACACTCAAAAAATGCTGGTTTTATATGCTGGTGTGTCTTGTGTGAACCCTCTATTGTAAACAAGTAATTTTATATATGTTTAGAACATTTTTTCATCTCTTCAAGTGTGGTTGACATGGTTAGTCTGGCTCTGGAAGCTTCTTATCTGCCTCGTGTTCCTGATTAAGACCTTCTCCATGCTTCTGTCCCACTTATCTCTGAAAGCCTCTTCAATGCCATGTCTCACATAGCTTCTGTAGGTTTGTTTTTAGTGTCAGTTTACCTGTGCATAGTACATTTTTTTCTAATTGATAGATTAATTAAAATGTAAGATAACTTTCAGTTGTTAGACAGTTAAATTATATAGTGCCTTACTTATATGTCTCCAATCATATAAATGTAAATGTATGCTTTGTTTGAGTGAGTGAGTGAGTGAGTGTGTGAGACAGAGAGAGAGAGAGAGAGAGTGAGTGTGTGAGACAGAGAGAGAGAGAGAGTGAGTGTGTGTGTTTAAGAGTGAGTGAGTGAGTTTGTTTAAGAGTGAGTGAGGGAGTGAGTGTGCGAGCACGAATGAGTGAGTGTGTGTGAGTGTGTGTGTGTGTGTGTGTGTGTGTGTGTGAGAGAGAGGGAGAGTGAGTGAGTGAGGGTGAGAGTGAGTGAGCGTGCGTGACTGTGTGTGTGTGTGTGTGTGTGTGTGTGTGTGAGAGAGAGAGGGAGAGTGAGTGAGTGAGTGTGTGAGAGTGAGTGAGTGAGTGAGTGAGAGAGTGTGTGTGAGAGAGAGAATGAGTGAGTGAGTAAATAAGTGAGAGAGTGTGAGTAAATGAGTGAGTGTGTGTGAGTGATTGAGTGAGTGAGTGAGTGAGTGAATGATTGTGTGAGAGTGACTGAGTGAGTAAGTGAGAGATTGTGAGTGAGTGAGTGTGTGTGTCTGAGTAAGTGAGTGTGTGAGGGAGTAAGTGAGTGAGAGTGAATTGTATCACACTTGTAAAATGCCACATTTCGTTGCTTCCCCGAGGCAGATGGTTGATTTTAAACCAAAATTCTATCACTTGTGCTAAAGTTAAATTTCTCTTCATCAGCTTTGAATATGCCACATATGATTTGTTGCTCTGTTTTTGATCACTTTTGTAAAACCGCTTACCCTTCATAATGCCACTGGCATGCAAGCTTCCATTAAGTATTGTTGCTTGTACCCCATCCGTGGCTTCTGGGAAAAAGCGTTGCAGGTAACCTTGTATATTAACTTGTTTACATCAAGAGGAGCTTCACAGCAGGATCACTTTAACGATGTGAAATGATTCACAAAGAAGGTTTTCATGATTCACAGGTGTGTCCTCTGGGTCTTCTGTACCAAATGCTTTTTTCCTTTACTTCCCTACTGTTAAGAACAGGAGCTCCAGAATATGATTAAGATAAAGATTTTATATATACTGTTTATATATAAATATAGTAATGGAATGAGAGTAAAAAAAACTCTTTTAGAAGATTAAATAAGTGCAGAACTGAGGAAAGTCAGGGGAAATCGAATCACATTGTCATTCTACTTACTTGCAAATTGTCCCAAATCCAACATCCTTGTGAAACTTATAACAGTTGGCATCAGGACTAGGGTTAAGGTTACAAACATTTAGCATTAGTTTTGTTTTGCTTTAATTGGAGGTGTTTCTGTTGAAAATACAGTTATTACTATTAAACATTTAATTGATCACTATCCGTTACTTCTATGTATTGCATTATTTCTATTTTCTAAGGTTTTGGAGAAGAAAGATTTGAAAGCAAGTTAACACGATATTAGTAATAGACCTGGTGCATCTAAACATGATGAATATTTAAATACAGTCTCTCCATTCCTTATTATTTATAGAGCCTTGATTTTCAGAGTGGGCTGGATGGGTCCCCAGGGGTCTGTGAATCGTAGCCAGGGGGTCTGTGATTTTTTTTCTGTTATTCCACTGGTGGAAATGGGTTGTATGACTAAAAAGTTCAGAAATAAAGCATCAGATTTATGTGTGGACATTTCTTAGCTGGTTTGTTAGATATACTTAAAAATAAAAAAGGGGTTAGGTTAAAGGGCAGTTCCTGACTAAAATGTTTTAGATCCTTGACAAAGTGTGTGAGTGTGAGAGAGAGAGAGAGAGAGAGAGAGAGAGAGAGAGACACAGGGGAGGAGGAAGAGAAGAGAACGAAAGTGTGGTTTGTTGACAGAACTTTATTTCGACGACCATAGCCGGAGCTTGTGCGTCAGTGCGAAGAGGTGAAGGGGAGTGAGGTGAAGGGGGGTGATGGAGATCTGCCACTCGGACTAAGAGCATTAGAGCGCAGGTGGTGGTGACATTATAGCAGCGCGTGCTGTCAGCGTCACACGCGCGAGCAGGGCAGCTCGGACCGGTTCAGGGCAGACGCGCGCGATCGCTCTGCGCACTGCACGCTGGCAAGAAGGTGCGCGCCGCCGCCGAAGGGGAAACACGAGCCGATATTTCTCGATGACATTTCGGCTTACTGCTTCGCTTTGACGCGCTAATTCCTTATAGAGACACATGTGTCGGTGCAGTGCGAGTCGTTTGGAGCGAGTTCTTGTTCTCTGGGGTTTTTTTTGTATCAGGAAGCTAATACAGGTGAGAGGGATCTGTTCATTTGTTTCTCTAGAAGTTGTGAAGTTTTGTGTCTTTTGTTTGGTAGTTTTGATGACCCTTTTTTTTCAGAAATTATACAAAGAAATTGTACCCAAGTCACTTCAAGTGGGGTTTGTCTTTTAAGTCATTCTGCATATTCTGTATCTTATTAGAAGGGAATGTTTCATCAGGAAGGTGTAACTCTTAGTGCAGCAGCACAGCGCACGGGACTTCAGAAAAATCACAGGAAGACTACAGAAAGACCGCAGAAGGACCACAGAAAGACTACAAGAAGACTGCAGAAAGAGCAAATACACAGCAGTGTGAGAAAAGTGCAGACATATGTACAGTAAATACACAGGACAGAGGTCAAACAGGAGTGTGCATATACATTCAAACAACCTACCCCCTCTGGATGGAAGAAACCAGTGTCTAAACTGCTGGCACTATCTATCTATCATTTAATTTGTGTAGAGAAGCAACGAGTAAAACGCCTTTTAAAAAGTGAAGTGAATTTTGTGTTGCTCTGAGCATGGCAGAAAACATTTAAAACTCCATGCAAATGCAAAGCTTGATGTTGTAGCTGGACTAAATCTTGGGTGCTGTTTGTTTGGGGTTAGTGTGTGTGCAGGAAATTTGCTGCCTATTTTATGCTGATTCCTAGTGAATAAAATGAAAACTGACAAGGAGCCCTCTGTTTTTTTTTTCTGTCTTCTGCAGCTCTTTTCCTCATCCCCTTGAATGTTGATGGAGTTCTTGCAGGGCAGCGGTGACTACTGCCACGCCCAACATTGTAAAGCCTGAACCCAGGTGACACTGTCCTGTCCATACCCGCCGAACAGAAACACCTTCACTGCCTGCCGCTCTCTGGCCCTATCGACTCCTGATCGCACCAAACACCAGATGGGTTAAGGGAGTCTGTGGATCAGGGCTACTGGACAGTGCTCCACCCTGCTCCGGCCCATGTCTCATCCTACTAGCGTTTCAGAGAAACAGGCAACTGTTTTTATTCATACTGTTAGATAGCAGGAGCTGCCTGAGGTGTTCCTTTGTGATAGAAGATCGAGACTGATAGTGTGGGGCTGCTAGTGGGTGTGTTACCCACAGGACACTGGCTCAGGTCACAGTGTGGCTTGATCTCAGACATGGCCAGGATGAATCGACCGGCCCCGGTTGAAGTCTGCTTCAAAAACATGCGCTTTCTGATCACACACAACCCCACCAATGCCACTCTGAGCTCCTTTATAGAGGTGAGAGATGGTTACGTATATAGCGATGGGTAATAAGATGAAAGAAAAAAAATCATAACATAATTCAGAAAAGCATTTCTACAATGATCATGATATATAGGTTTGTGAACAATTTTCCAACTAAACAAGACAAGGAACAGTAAAGAATGAAGTATACACGATTCAAATTCTAACATCAAATCTGTTGCCTCAAAAAGTTCAATTTATAATAAAAAAAAACTTTAGCAAAACAACGTTGATCTCAAAGAAGTGTGTTGTAATATTTTTTTACGATGATGTTTGTATCACCCATATTAAACAAACGTATTTTAATTAAATTACTCCTTATGAAGAAATTATGATTTGATTATTCTAGTACGTATACTTTTGTTTGTTTTTTAATTTTGTAGGATCTGAAGAAGTATGGTGCAACTACAGTGGTGCGAGTGTGTGAAGTAACATATGACAAGACACCACTGGAGAAAGATGGCATCACGGTCATGGTGAGTGCTATTCTGTGCTGTATATAATTCTGTGCTGTAGAAAGCTGCTCCATCCTGATTGTCACCATTCACTATGCATGTCCTACGTATCTACTCCATTAACCTCATTGCTGAAATTGCTACCTACATTATATAGCTAAATATATGGTGTTTTGTGGACATCTGACCATCAGGTCCATATTTTCTTCTCAAAACCATTAAAGCAGCCAACAGTCTTTATTGTTCACTTAATCATTAAGATTTGCCATCGCTGAAACTACAAGGACCAATCATGTAAACAAAGCTTCAGCACATGGTTGGTGTGGAACAACTTCAGTAGTGATCTGCATTATAACTAGTGAAATAACTAGAAAAATCAGTTAATCATTTTTTATTCGTAGCATTCAGTATTATCATTCCATAATAATACCCAGGGGTGAGATTTCAAGCTTTAACTGTAGTGGATTCTGCTTATTGTGGACACTGTGTGTTTATGAGTACCACTATTTACCCGGGTACTATACAATGCAAACACTAAGCATTTTCTGACACGCAAAATCAAAATGAATAATGAACACAGGACACACATGGCAGTCATCTTTTCATTTTGCAAACGCAATATTAAAAGAAAGTATAAACTTCTATCTGAAGAAAGTATGTCTCTGCAGCTTTCAGCTGGTCAGAAACGGGATTCCCTCTATGCTCTTCCTGTTAACGTCAGAACTGTCTCTTACTCCCTCCTCTCTTTCCTTTTGTCTATCTTACACAATCTATTCACAATCTCTTGCTACCCATCCCTTCCATTCCTCGATGCGGATTACACAGCTGCAGTTAACTTCGGTCTGGATGGATTTTTACAGTTTGGTTATGTGCCAGGCTTTACTGTAACTATGTGTAAAAAAAAAACAGTGCATGTGAGGCACACAACAGAGCCATGTTATATAAAACCGACTCCTCAGTGCTGTTAGGAGAACACCAAAATCAAGATAAATTCACTTGGAATATTTATATCCTAGGAAATGCTCAACTGATCATGGCTTAGGTAGAAGACTAGGTGTTTGTCATGTCACTGAATGTCATAAATATTTAAAACAGAAATAAATATGACAAAAAGAGTAGCGTTTCATTTTTGGTCCTCTTAACGCTGGTGCCATCAGTAAAGGTTCATCGTGTTGCAGCCTATAGGTGATCATTTTATAATATAATATTGTTTTAATGTACTTCTTTAATAGAGTAAATAAATGAGGTAATTTTAATACAGTAAGAAAAACATTTTACTGTATTTATTAAAAATATTTAGTGTGTCCAATGTGACATAGCACATGATATTACATGCTATAGAGCTAAAAACTTTGGTTTAAAGATTCTTTTGAGCATGTCACGTGTTGCAGCCTATAGGTGATCATTTTATAATATAATATTGTTTTAATGTACTTCTTTAATAGAGTAAATAAATGAGGTAATTTTAATACAGTAAGAAAAACATTTTACTGTATTTATTAAAAATATTTAGTGTGTCCAATGTGACATAGCACATGATATTACATGCTATAGAGCTAAAAACTTTGGTTTAAAGATTCTT
>MU551696.1:3146714-3173242 GCA_024362625.1 Silurus asotus | reverse complement strand
TATATATATATATATACTGCTTTAAATGCAAGCAAATGCAAATACATTCTGTAGCTAAAATCGATAATGATAAAAACTTCATTTAATTCCCCTTCATTTAATTCCCCACAATATAAGAGAACAAATTAATGAAGCAACTACAATCCAAACTTACTATAATACAAGACTCTTCTACTCCTGTTTGTCAATTTCTCACTCTTGGTTGGCTGTGTTTCCTGACCTATATATATATATATATATATACTGCTTTAAATGCAAGCAAATGCAAATACATTCTGTAGCTAAAATCGATAATGATAAAAACTTCATTTAATTCCCCTTCATTTAATTCCCCACAATATAAGAGAACAAATTAATGAAGCAACTACAATCCAAACTTACTATAATACAAGACTCTTCTACTCCTGTTTGTCAATTTCTCACTCTTGGTTGGCTGTGTTTCCTGACCTCTTTTATGACTGCCAGGGCATGATGATCTTTAGAGTATCTAAACTGGCATATGATGTATGCTTGTAACTACAGGATTGTCGGTGCAACTCACAGCAACTCTGAGAAATCACATTAAAAGTGCTTTTAATAATCACGTTTTTATTATTTTAACAAAATATATTGTGCATTATTGAGTTAAATTACACCAGAGAAAAGTGTTTTAACTGGTAAATGACAGCAAATTGGAATAGGAATAAATAGCAAAATAGGGGAGCTGCAAGGCAGCTTGGCATTCTTAGGAAGGCCCAGCCATAGAAATGCACCATAATTCTAATGTTCTGTCGTGTTTTCATTCCCTTTCCACATCGAAAACTCCCTGTAATAAAGTGTGTTGTTTAAATGAAGAATGTGCTCATTTGATAGGTTTATGCAGGTATTAAAATATTCACAATCAAATATCTCATTGAGTTAGATTTTTCTCTTTAGCATGGCATTATCCTGCCATATCTGATTCAGTTCTCAGATTTGCTGCTAAACACTGTGGTGTCCTTGTTCCTGCTGGTGCTGACTGAAGTGGGAGAGACAGCAGCATGCGTGTTTGGTACAGTACATGCCATATTTGCCATGGCACAGCTTGTGAGAATCGCACTGGACTCATCAAAGACTTTTCACTGGTTGGTGTGATTTAGATACAGTAGAGAGTCTGTTCACTCAGAGGTTTGTGATAGACCTCTTTCTGCAGATAGCATGTTCCCAAAGCAGAGACTATGGTTATAGCTGTCAAGCCCTCCCCTATTTTCAACATTCTTCCTGTTGATCTCTGCTTAAATGCCTTATTACATGTAAAATACATTACATTCACTAAAAACAAAAGCCAGATCTTGTCAGTTGTTTATTGTTTGACAGTGCCATTTTCCCTCTGTTCAGGACTGGCCATTTGATGATGGAGCTCCTCCTCCCACAAAGATTGTGGACGACTGGCTATCGCTGCTGAAGAATAAGTTTTGTGAGGACCCCGGGAGCTGTGTGGCTGTTCACTGCGTGGCTGGACTTGGCCGGTTAGTAAAAACTGGTGAACAAAATATTTTGTTTCATGGAAGTAAATACAAGCCAGAACTGAGCATTTTGAGAGTTGAGATGATGGAAGTATTGTTAAGACATCATTGTAACTACAGCATTAGCACAGGAGATTCATTCTAATTTTACATTTAAATATCAGCAGCATGTAGGTGGAACTCAAAATTCTCATCCTGAAAGGGGTCAACCCTAAAAGCCATTCTATTCAGAAGAAAGCCTAGTGTGTTTGAAGATCCAGAGTTCTGGCTCAAACTCTTTGACTTTTATACTGGGACTAATTATCAGAAAAAAAGATTTTTTTTTGTTTCTAACAAAATACCCCAAAGCATCTGTCTAAGAAACATAGTGGCCATCCTGCCAAGGATCAGTTCAGGTTCATTTAATGTGCTTCATTAAACCATGCCAAGATAAACTGCTTGCTCAGATTCACTCAACTGATACTAATTCCAGTTTATTATTGGAGGCACCGGGATTGACATCTAATCATGAAATGGGAATTTGTTGTTAAGTACCTCTTTTAATTACAGAAAGGAAATTGTGAAGTCATTATGATTTTGGAGCAAGAAAACTATAATATAACTATGTGAGTACAGGTGACAATCCTCTTAAACCATTAAAATAACTCAAGTTCATGGCACCTGTCTACCCCTTTTTATGTCTCTCTCTCTCTCTCTCTTTATTTCTCTCTCTCTTCCTCTATCTCTCTCTTTCTCTCTCTCTCTCTCTCTCTCTCTCTCTTTCTCTCTCTCTCTCTCTCTTTATTTCTCTCTCTCTCTCCCTCTATCTCTCTCTCTCTCTCTCTCTCTCTCTCTCTCTCATTCTCTCTCGCTCTCTCCCTATCTCTCTCGGTCGGTCTCTCTTGTTTTACTGTGACTCTCTGAGGCACCAGGCTTTCTGACGTAGTTTGATGGCCCTGTGGGAGCCCTCTGCACATCTTGACATAGAGCCAATGTTTGCTTTACTTGGGCAAGTTTGTTATGCTGTTGATCTGTAGGAGGCCTGTTTGGGTTGGTATTCACTGGATACACTGGAAAGTCAGAACTTTGAGCCAAGTGGTAAGAGTAGTTTTCTCAGACTAGAATGACTTTGTTTTCTAAAAAATCTCTGTCATTTTTAGCACCCTCTTACAAAAACCCTAGCCCTAGTAAGACTACTCCTATTTTAAGCATATTTATCAGATTTTTTACTTTAATTCGCGAGCAGGCTTTGTCTCCTTGTAAACGTGAATTTGACTTCTGTAAGATGGAGTCTGTCCACTTGCTTAAGTGTTGTGTCAGACTGAAGAACTTATTTCTCATATTCACCAGGTGATAGCTGTGCCTGAGACAATTCATTGTCTTGTGTTTCTTTAGCAGTTCATCAAGCATTTTCTTATATATTTCTGTGTTCCAGAGCTCCAGTTCTTGTGGCCCTGGCACTGATCGAGTGTGGAATGAAGTATGAGGATGCCATTCAGTTCATCAGACAGTGAGTGCACACTAGACACTGCATGACAGGATTGTAATTTACTTTGCCATTGGAAGTACAGCCTAAAATACAAGTACAGAATTATTACATATTGATTGTTTTTTATAATAGAAAACGTCGGGGTGCCATAAACAGCAAGCAGCTGACCTACCTAGAGAAGTACAGGCCTAAGCAGAGACTGCGCTTTAAAGACCCACACAACCACAAGAACAAGTGCTGCCTCATGTGAACGAGTCTCAGCCCATCTGCCACTGAAGGAATGAATTAATTTGTGGGTGAAACAGGACTAATTCCACAAACCTCATGCATTTGAATTGTTTCACTTTTACTATTTGGATGGACTTGACCCCGCTTTAATCTATGTGAGACCCCTAAGTGTAAGGGCTTACGTGAACTCAGGGCTGTGAAAGACAAGCCTTTTGATATTGATCCTAAGTGTCTCACAGACGGTATTACATGTATATTCGTGCGCACACACACACAAACACGCAAACACAAATACATGCAGTATGTAAACAACCAGCAAGATCTTCAGCACACAATCCAAAGATAATTTTTGCTTCCTTTGGACAAACATGATTTAATTTATGGAAGACTGCTACCAAAATTGCTTGTTTATATTGTATCTTATTATTCATGTATAGGTTTAATTAAAGCACAGCATTTCTTTTTCCTTTTTTCTTTTATGTAATTTTATTTCCAGACTTGGGTTTCTAGTCCCACTTTTCTGAACCTGATTTTGGCAAAGAATGATTTATTTGTGGTGGCTAGTGGCTGTTTTTTGTTTTTTTTACTAGAGCTATATTTTACATTGTGATGTGAACTACTTTGGGATTAGAACACTGCACCATTAGAACTTTGTATAAGAGTACGCTGGATAGATGGTAAGAAGCACACTTTATCGGCTAGTTTTTAATAGGACACCAGTTAAAAGCTCAATTTCAGCCCTGCTTGTGGCTTCCTATTTTGTTTATTATGTAAGGGTGATGTACTGCAAGTGTCTTTGCAACTCACTGTTTAAAAAATTGTACTACCATGGAAATAGGAAACAAGTCAAACCAGAAATGTGTATTAGGACAAAAATCTTTTGGGTCTTAATGATCTCGGTACTGAGGTACTTCACATTCTGGAATACGAGTTAAAAATGTGATTTAATATTTTTCTGCCTTCTAAATCAGAGGCACATCCAATTTTGTTCATGGTCATTGCTATTGAAGTAATAAAGTAATTTTTTAAAAATTGTGATTTATTCTGCTTGTTAATATTTGTGGATCTTGATCAACATCAACACACGTAATAAGAAGTTAAAGTAGACATTCATGTTGAATGTGTTACATATGTGTATATAGGCAAATTTAGTAGAATGACAAAGCTGAGGATGCCACATTTAATGTGCACTCTACTGTCCACTTTAATAAAAACACATACATTCATGCAAATATCTAATCATGTGGAAACAAAGTGCAAATAAAAAAAATATGAATCATGAATTGTGTGTCTGTTTGCATCAGAACATCAGAAATTTATTTTGTAAATTCTGTAATTTTTGTGAATTTGATCATGGGATGGAATGTTGTACCAGGTGGGCATGTTTGAGTATTTTAGACCTTGCTGATCTCCTGGTAATGTTTGTCTAAAGTATGTACACAGAATGGTACAAGACAACAATAAATTCTTTTTTTGTGGGTAGAAACACCTTGGGTAGAAAATTGCCAGATTGGTTAAGTTGGCAAGAAGGATAAAGGAAGGAAAAACATGCCCAAAACACTAGAGTAACTGTTCGAGTTCAATGCAATCATGGCCACAGACTCACCATAACTAATGTCCCATTGTGTTGGGAGCATTAGTATACCCTAATCTCTGTAATGATTAAACTTTGAAAAGGTTCGACACATGTTCTTGATTTCTAACAATGCACCAAATTGTTTATTTGCTTGATTTGATGTTATGTTTGTATGCTTTATGCTTCTACTACTTTTTAGCTTCATAGTGACCAAGGATTGGCACATTTTTGGTCTTCTTGTTGAGATGCAAATACCACCCCAGATGCAAATGCCACATCGAACATCAACTATGAGACCTTGAACTGTTGTTACCTCTCCTGTGTATGATGCAACCTAATGATGATGAAATGATGCAGCAAAACCCAGGTGACCAAGAAGTAACTCGGCAGCAATTTGTCCATTAACCTTTGGTTTCCTAAAATGGGAGAGTTGTGCATATTAACAAAATAATCTATAGTATGTCTGAATAACTGTGCTGACAGTCTGTATACATTAATGTCAATTAATGTAGTTCTGTCTTTATCAAGCCAATAAAATGCAGAATGAATCTGAAAAGAAAGAACTGAAGTGGTGCAGCAGGTTGCAGTGCAGGCTCACAGCGCTTGGTCCTAAAATGGAGTTACTTCTTTTGATTCTTTACATATTTTTATCTGTCTCCATCTCCAGTGGGGTTACTATTATTGTCCAAAACATATATAGGTATGGGTGTGTGCACAGTGCCCTGCAAGTGACTTCCTGTAATCTTGGTTGAGCACGAGATCCACCATGACCCTAAACAGGATTAAAAAAAAACAAAGGTTCCCATAGATGAATATAAAACTATTTCCATTTAAAGAAATAATCAATTTACACAAGCTCCATCAGCTGTAGACTTCTATTTAAATGTCTCTGTGGGCATGTTGGAGCAGTGACTAGTTTCGCAGACTCACAGCTCCAGGGTTTTGATAGTACATTTGTTTACATTAGGTGGGTTTTCTATGGGTTCTCTGGTTTCCTCCAAAAAAAGGGAAAAATTTACAAGGCGCTGCTATGGACTAGTGCTCGATCAAATTGTGAATTCCCATGGCCGGTGTTATCAGATGTAAATCACATCAGCATCCGAAATAGAAAGGTCTAATTAAAGCAAACGTGAACGGGTGGGGATCAGCTTACACACAAGTCGGATTGGATGACAGCGAAATGCTATTTGGGCAAATCGTTCCTTGCCCTCACGAGAGGAAACACGTTTTGCCTCATAACGTTTGCCCACGTAAACCTTCAGATAAGGTATATATTCTGTTTTTTAGTTTAGTTGTGAACATGAATTGTGTGTGTATGTAAGAGGGGGTTAATATCTATAGACAAATGAATGGGAGAGTGAGTGTGATTGGTGCTGTGGGATCCCGGACTGTACCCGGCGCTGTGCACCACACCGGAAGTGTCCCCCCCTCCCTCCCCGAGCGAGGCGCTCCTCTCCTCTCTGTGTCTAGCTATAGCTAGCGTGACTGCTGCCGCTGCTACTACTAGCGTCGATTTCTAGGTTTGCTGGAGCCGCCATATTTTCCACTAGGAGACTCCGAGAGGTAATATAAAACAAAAAAGCTTCAGGCAGCGAGCCGTGAATCGTCCAATTTCCCCCCATATTGTAGCGTAACACACAGCATTATAATCGTTCGCATTTTGGAAATATAATCGGTTTAATCTCCGAGAGGGTCCGATGCTGCTAATTACCGAGGGCAAAGTGATCTATTTTAGCTTACTAGCTGCCCCTTCTAGTGTTGTTTATTGCTGCCCTTCTAATGGTCCGTGCAGCATTGTTCCTTCAGCCATCTACGTATGATTGGGTCGAGGACCAAACGGGTATTTCGTGTATATATATATATATGTATAATTAATGAGACGTTTTTTTTAATACCCCATTGCGGTCTTTGGATAGCGTATTCCCCGCTTGCTTGCTAACTATCCTCCATCACCCACCCGGCTTTGATGTGGCGTGCCTCGCTAGCTAGCGACAGATAACTAACCCAGCGCTAGCTGTTTTATGTTAGCTACAGGCGGGCTATACCTCCATCTCATACGCTGTGAAAATACATTTTGTAAAAAGATAGACGTTTGATAATCTATAGTATAATAACCAAGGTAGAAGGATTGAACGGCGGCTAGCAGCCTATATAATTTTAGGCGTGGCAAATGTTAACGCCAACATAGTTCTGGTGTTAGCTCGCTAGCTGTCTACCATGTCCACGGTCTATTTGTGTATTCAGACGAGTGGTTATGTTTTGTAAGCCTTTCTTTTTTGTCCTATATGTTGTTGGGTCTATTGAAGTAACATTTAGTTTTAAATAGGGAGGTAATTCGGTTTAAGCAAGGTTCAGGTCCTAACCTGGGCGCTAGCATGGCTGGTCTACTAGGCCTGTGTGTGTGTGAGTTAGGGGGGTGATGTTCACCAGTTCAGTTCCCCCCAATATATATATGAACCACAATACCAACATATACCAAGCTATAAAATGCCTATAAGTAAATCTCCTGTCCTCCCATTGGAGTGCTAGTGAAAGCTGATCCAGGGCTAGTTAAATGTGACTAGCTGTGTTCAGGCAGTGATTATTGAATAAAACGCAGTAAAGGCTCCACTGGGGAATATCTGTTGACTTGTTAATAACCAGGCTCCTTACAGGCATCACTGCGTCGCTTAACACCTGCTTGTTTTTTTCTCAGGACATTTCAGTATCCAGAAAGCCTTGAGGAATGACATTTTGGTGTGGCGTGTCCCCTAAATAAAATGCTGGATGTCCTCTCATAGCATTTACAACCAGGTGAGTGGATCCTGGTGTTCTGAGCTTCCCAGTTCCTGGAAGAAACCCTCACTCACTCTAGAGGTTCCCTAATAGTGCACTAGGTTATTGATATGGCTGAAGGAGTAAAGTTCACATTAATAAGGTTGTTAATTATAGCGTTTAGTTAACACTCACATGGCTTTACACCTTAACAGATTCAGAATGTTTGTAATAATGATATAAGATCAGCTTATGAGTTTCCCGAGTTTCCAGTTTAAAGAGCAAATCTTTGGAAACGACTAATATTTCACAAGTTGTACAGATACTATTGTTTTTTTGTTTTTTTTTAACCATTGCTTGTTTCTCTTAATGTGGCTTGATTTCCTTGCAGCATATGCTCCTCCATAAAGCAATCGCACCTGCTTTCATCAGCTCCACCTCTCATCATCTGCTTGGAGGAAACCTCCAAGGTAAGATTGAATCAAATAGGACAGTCTTAGCAGCTTTTGCATAGAGAGATTTTTCTTCCTGCAGTGTTTAGGGAGTTAATTTACTCTAAAGGGACGGTATGCAAACGAAGTGTTCTCCGAAAGCATGCTCCAGACCATGTTAGGTTTTATTTTTATTGTATTTTAAAGAATGCTCTATTTAAATCATAATGTTATTGAATAGATTTCTTCGTGTGCTTATTGCAGTTCCACCTCAATCAAGTCCAGTCCTTAAATTATTTGTATTCAATAATTTTTTTTTCCATCTTATGTGAATTCAGCTTCCAGTGTTTTGGTTGACATTGCACAACAGCTCTCCTGTATCTGCCTCTTCCTGTTTCCCAGGTGCTTCTGGGAATATCCCGAGTAGAATATGTCCGGTCCTGTTTCAAGCCGCTCTCGAGTTTACCCTGATGTAAACACACAGAGACCCAGAGAGTACTGGGATTATGAGTCCCATGTGGTAGAGTGGGGGTGAGTGAAAGTCTTCTCTCAGTAAGCATTAAACTGGATTTAAATGTGAATGTTTTATGTATATAATTTACATTTTAATTTGCTGATTACTAACTTTCCTTTGCACATACTTTTGCAGTTATTTATCTCGGTACAGTTATCTACAGTATGCTTCTATTTTTATTTATTTTTTGACCAATGTGAAAAGACACCTAGTATCAGTGATTGATTAATTACTACTTGAATTTATTAGGGTATTATTTTAAATATTCGACCTTCAAACATGCACAAAACTTCAAGCTTTTATTGACTGCACTGTTTATGTGCTATGTGCTTGATGCTTTAAGATATGAGAACTGCTACATGCCAACAAATCATTACAGCATACACTGTCACATTAAGGTTAGGTTAATATAGCGGTGTTGTACATGGGGCCGCAGCTATTGATTATTTTAGTAATTGTGTATTCTATTGATTAGTCCATCGATTAATTGAGTAATCGAATAAAAAGTAATTTTCTTTGTTAAAGAGCAATACTATATATACACGAGAGAAAATAAGACGGGGGTCTTAAAATGAACGTCATTTTATTTTTTATTTTTTTTGGAAAGATTAGTGGACACGTTTATAAATGAGACCCTGGAGCGGTCCAGAGTTTAGCGGGTGGTGCGTAGTGGTGGGCAGCATTAATGGTCTGTGGAGAAGCACAGTTCTCTATGTAGTTTAATGATAAACACACGTGTTTTTTATTTTTTGGTATTCAAGTTACTCAAGGAATTGTTTTAGCCCTCATCGTACTGCCATAATGTGAATCTATGCTTCCACACTGCCTTGATCTACAGTGGTGTTTACTCCTAATATATTATCAGACCTGACATTTTAATTTGCACAGCTGAGTTGTATTATTTATCGCTCATAAATATACCCAAAGTGTGTCTCAGTAAAATGGGAGCAGGCCGATTGGCAGTTGTAAAGTGTTTAGAATACTTTTATTAATGGATGCTACAGGATGCTCCCCTTCACCTCATCTCATGGGCTCTTGTCTAAACTTGCCTTTTGTCAAGCTAAATTGAGACACTTCATGTTTTTTGGACTCCTCAATGCCCGTCAACATGTAGAAGTGTTTAAGCAGTGGGCCAACGGAAAATGTCCATGAGGGCATTAAAAAAGCAATTTTTAATAGAATTATATTAAAATATACTGCATTAAACAATAGTACAGTTGAAATTGTTTATCAGGATTTTTTTTAAATAGTAAATCATGAGCAAGGAGAAATTAATATTGCATAATGTCAATTTCACAATATCTTTGCATGGTAATGACTTGACTTGCAACATGATAAACAATTTTGGCTAAGTTAACTATCTTCTTACTAAAATGACTGCATACACTTTGCTTGCTACGGGCTACGACCACGGTTTTCATGTGGAGGGATCGTGCAGTCCTGCTTTGGAATTTTATGCTGTGCAGCTGTATTTAACATTCAGTCAAACCCTGAGGGTCTTTGTTTGCTGCTTATTTTTTTATAGCTTAACCACAGAGACAAACATATATGAGATAAGGCCAGAAACATTTCAGTTTGTACAGGCATTATGGGAAAAAGTCTTTGTTTTGCAGCACTGATTGATTTATGCTTTGCGTGACACTGGGTTATAATACCACATGGTGATGTGTGCAAGCAGAAGAACAAACAAAATGCAGTTAATCCATTATGAGCACATAATGATTCAGTGCAAACAGCAAAATGCTCATAACATGCAGGCAAACACACACACACACACACACACGCATGCACGCACAACCTCACTGATTGCATGCTTTACTGCAACAGTCAAAGGCATGTAGCTCATGAATATTGTTCAAATATTCTTATGGCCAGTGTAATATTTACACTTGTAATTCTTTAACTAGAAAAGATACTCGTGAACATCTGCTTGAAATCTGTTAGGGACAATGATAAATGTAAATGGTTTTATTTTTGTGCTTCAGAAATCAGGATGACTACCAGCTTGTGCGAAAGCTGGGTCGAGGAAAGTACAGTGAAGTGTTTGAAGCCATAAACATCACAAACAACGAGAAAGTCGTGGTGAAAATACTGAAGGTACGTTTCCTATGTTTGCGATTTTACTTTATGTTCAAATGCAAGATGTGACAACGTGTAGAAATATCGGTCGTTATCCGATAACGCGTGCTCATTGAATGCGTGTCGTGTTTTAAAACAGCCCGTTAAAAAGAAGAAAATCAAGCGAGAAATTAAAATTCTTGAGAACCTGAGGGGAGGCCCCAACATCATAACTCTTTTAGACATCGTCAAGGATCCTGTGGTGAGTGTTTCTATGCTAATTTATCATGTTTCATATTCTGTACGGATTATTTAGTTGCTGTATAATGTAATGACTGTTACATAAATTTGAGTGTGTTTTTAAAAAGAGAGCGACTACATATTTCAAACATTAAAACGTGTCTAATCGTGTTTTCCTGCAGTCTCGGACACCAGCACTGGTTTTTGAGCATGTAAACAACACAGATTTCAAGGTAAGATTTGCAGTGGAGAGGGGAAAAAGATATTTAGTGATTGACGTACCGATTATTTTTGACATGCACTGGTTAGAGATACATCAGGGTGTAATCTGTAAAATTGTCCTGAACACTTTTTTTTTAGGCAGTTCTTTCAAATTGTTTTTTTTATTGCTAAAAAGATTGATATAACTAAGTAATTGTCAGCAACACTGTTGCTTGTACTTAATAATACAAATCGCTGTAGACACATTAGATTCTTGGCGCTCATCCTTAAGTAATGAGGTATTTGTATCTGTCTCATGCAGCAATTGTATCAGACATTATCGGATTTTGACATTCGCTTCTACATGTATGAAATCCTGAGGGTAAGAATTTTATTTTTATTTGCAGCCAAGTACCTAAAGTCCTGCTTCAGTAGCTGTCCTGCTTTTAACTAAGGATCTGCTTCAGTTCTGAATTTGAATATATTTTTTTTATCTTCTTTACTAGGCTCTAGACTACTGTCACAGCATGGGAATTATGCACAGGGATGTCAAACCACATAATGTCATGATTGACCATGAGCACAGAAAGGTAACCCAATGACATTCTCAGCCTCAGTTAGCTTTTAGTATACACACTATTGTAAAATAAGTTGCTATTTATTTGAGATCTCTTTAGATAATTGTTCTTAATGTTTTAACAAATAACTTCTTTCCAATGAAGCTTCGTCTGATAGACTGGGGCTTGGCTGAGTTTTACCATCCTAACCAGGAGTACAATGTGCGAGTTGCTTCCAGGTACTTCAAAGGTCCTGAGCTGCTTGTTGACTACCAGGTACTTTTATTTTTTAACATCTATTAAGTATCATGTTATAAATGCCGTGTACTTCAGTGGACTGTTTAAGCAAATGATTTAGTGATTTTTATTTTTTATAATTTCTAGATGTATGACTATAGTTTGGACATGTGGAGTTTGGGTTGCATGCTGGCCAGTATGATTTTCAGGAAGGAACCTTTTTTCCATGGACATGACAACTATGACCAGGTAATGGTTCTACACTTAAACACAAACAAAAAAAAAACATAAAGGAAATAAATGTGTATCAATGTTGGAGAGAGGACTGATCTTATATCTGGTATTATCACGCTGATATTACAAAATATGCTGGATTGCATATAGAAGATAAAAAAAGAAACCCATTTCATCAATATCGTGTCACTTATCCTTTATTTTTTCAGAAGGATAGCACCACTGATATGCAGTTGTCCTCACCTTTGGAAGTCATGCACTTATTTGTTTCCCTTAATCTGTATGAAAGCATTTCATATTAATAGCATGCCATAAATTGCTGTTGTATGTTATCTAAGGAAAATACATTTCCAGGGAAACCTGGATATCATACTTGGTTCTGCTATTAGCAATGGACAGAACATTAGAGCTCAGTTGCCTGATAGGCCCACAAATACATTTAGGACTTTATAATTTAATTATACATTTCTGTCTGTTAATACTGTGCATAGTGTCATAACTAAAGAGTATATAAGCAGTTTGAGTATTGTAATTCACTAATCTCTTCTTTTAAAGCTGGTTAAATAAACAGTTTTAAGAGTATTAGTAGTTTATACTCAAGCCTTTTTTCCCCCTCTTTTGGTGTTATTCTTTTATGGAGAATGTACGCTGTAAAATGCCATGGACTGCAGTATGTTGTTGTTTTTATGTACGGGTTATGCTTAAGTTCTATTTACGCTTTCCAGCTTGTACGGATTGCAAAGGTCCTCGGCACAGAAGACCTGTATGATTACATCGATAAGTACAACATTGAACTGGATCCACGCTTTAATGACATTTTGGGAAGGTAAATGTGATCAAAAAATGTTTTTGTATGAACAAAATGGTGGTTGGTGCTATTTGTGTAGTACATTAATGAGCGCTGTGTGTTTGTGTGAGCAGGCATTCGCGTAAGCGATGGGAGCGCTTTGTGCATAGTGAGAACCAGCACCTTGTGAGCACCGAGGCTCTGGACTTCCTGGACAAGCTGCTGCGTTATGACCACCAGGCCCGTCTGACTGCACGTGAGGCCATGGATCACCCTTACTTCTGTAAGCATGCAACACATTCACTAATCGCTCAAAATAACAAATTAACTGGTTATAAACCTTAATTTCTAAACTGCTCCAAGTTTTCAAGCCTGTAAAGCGTTCTATAAAGCGATCACTGAGTTTCCCTAAGAGTTTTTTTAAAAGGGCAACTCAGACAGCTGTGGCCCTTTCTTCAGGAATGCTATAGTGATCCAGAATGTGTGGTCTGTTTAATTTCTTAAACATGTGATTTAGCATTTAGATGTTCCTCACATTGACCTGCAATGAAACTGATAGACACTAAATAGGAACTGGTCTTGCGCTGATGAACACAAGGTCAAATAAAATAGATGGACACACAGATTGTGCTTTATTGATTCATGTTTGTGGGAGGAAATCATTTTGACTGGGAAACTTTCAAACATTGCTGCTTGTTAGCAAAAATATCTGGCGTTTTCTGCAGTTTCTTTAACATGAACTTCCAAAAAGAATCCATGCTTTTCAAGATGTTAAACATTATAGATTTATAAAAACAAAAACTCTTGTCCTCTAAAATCTTTTTAGGGAATTCATAATTAAAAAAAGTTATCTAGAATAATAATTTGGGCCTGGACTATTTTATTATGCTTTTGTAAACATAAGAATCGGTAATTTGTAAGGTATTTGTTGGTCTTTTAGTGAGATTGGATCATAATCTGCTTCTTTAATGTAAACCGTGTGCGCTTGTGTTCTTTGCGTGTACTGACTGTGCCAAGACCAGGCACACTGTGTGCTTTTATTGCTGGACAGAACAGTTCGGATGTGGGCTGTTCTTCTCACATCTTGTTTTAAATTGACATGCCTGACTGAAGCTTTGCCCCCAGTCTCCTTTTGGCCGATACATGTTATGTAACAGTATACTTTGCTAAAAGTTTACATCTTTAATTCTGATATTTTGTGTTCAAGTTTCAGGCATATTGGTTTACAGAAATGCTTGGATGCATTTTTGTGTTTTGGGAAACCAGGACAGGACAATGTTTTGTCTAAATTCACTTTCAAAATCCAATTTCAAATGCATATTTAAAAAAAAAAATAAAGAGCAAATAAAAATAGCTGCACTATTAAAGATTAATACATGAATGAGAGTTCATGCGTACACGAGGAATTGTGAACGTGTTGCTCACTGACGTATACTTTACCGTTTATTGTGCTCATCGTCAGTGCAGCTCTAAATTTTTTTTAAAATTCCTTGCTTTTGTAATGAGTCACTTTAGTTCCGGTTGCATGTTTTGTCACTTATGTTTGACTGTTGAGATTCCCCAAGAAAATAGTTTTTATTGGTGAGACATGGTGTTCATTCAACATGAAGGCAAAACAATTTTATACAAATGGCTTTAATATTATCCTAAATGTTTTAACTTTTTAGCAAATTAATTCTGTTTGCATCCCTTTTTATCTAATATTACAGATTTTTTTTTCTTTTTCTGTTACTACAATTGTGCATGCTTGTGTGTTCTTTCAGACCCTATTGTGAAGGACCAGGGTAGAGGAGCTACTGCTACTGGAATGGCTTCTAGCTCCACTCCAGTCAGCTCCTCTAGCATGATGGCAGGTAAAATACTTGGCATTCAGGATTTCTGGAAGTGCTAATTCGAAGGTTTTGGGAAAAGAAATCTTTATTGAACATTTCAAGATGTATACTTTATACGTTTGGGCCATTAAAAAAAAATTAAATATTTTCATATAACAGGCACAAGCAGTGCATGTATATACAGACGTGGTCAGTATCATGAAGGTGGTAGATGGTTCCCTGAATATGTTTGGCCTCAGCAAGTACTACAATAAGCTAGAGAAATGCCCAAGCCTACTGTGAGACAACGTTGGCGTTGATGCATGTGACAGCTCTGTCGTTTTCCTGCAGGGATCCCCTCCCTGACAGCCAGCACACAGCCCTTAGGCAGCATTGCAGCTGGTTCTCCTGTCATCTCTGCCTCCAACACGCTGGCTACACAAGTACCCGCCGCCACGGGAGCCCAACCTTAAACCTCTCTCACTCTTTCTCTCTCTCTCTCTCTTTCTCTTTTTCCCTTACCCTTCCAACCCTTCCTACCCTTCATTTCCTCCCTCCTGTAATTGTTCTCTTGGCAGTGTGGACAGTGACAGCCATCAACTTTTTGTTGTCATTATGTTGAAAAGTAACGCAGAACTAATACACAGTTACCTTTTCCTCTCCTCTTCAGTTCTGTTCTGTAGGGATATGGACTCTCATTATCTTTTAGCACCTGCCCGGGAAAGCTAAGTTAGGCATGCGGGTGCGTTTTTCTCTCTTCTCACCGTGGCTGTCTCGAAACACAAATACACATGTAGAACTGAAGAAGGAAAATAAAATTTATTTTATATGTCCCTCAAGTATTCTTGTTTTTGAATACCAGTTCTTTGACAATGTTCCCATTCAGTTGTGCTTTCGTGGGGTGGGGACAACACATTTAATTTCCTTCACCTTTGGGTGCTCTTACACTGTGAAACTTGATTACAAACTTGAGCGGAATGCAGACTTGGTTCGGTGTTCGCTGGGTTCATGGTTGCACCCGTTCTGCTGTACCGTGCTGGAGCTTCAGTTGTGCTGTTCATGTGGACTTTTATATTCTCGGACCGGGAGCCAAATTCAATCAAATCTGCTAAAACAAACATGACTGGCGGTGTGTATTCAATGTGTGTATACAGATTTTACTGATCAGTATGTAGATGCTATTGTTACATGTTACTTTATTGATTACTTGGGGATTTGGTAGCAGGTTGATTGGATTTGGCCATGGACTTGATAGATACTCAATAGTTACTTTTAGGACAAGTGGCCAATGCTGAGTACCACAGATTCCATAGTATGCCAATGTGTGTTACTCACAGAACTGAAATTGTCTTTTTTTTTTTATTATTATTATTATTTTATTTTAAATGAAGCTTCTGACACATTTGTTTAATACCATGAAGAATTTTGTAAGTTTTTTTTTCCCTCCTTGATTAATTATCCAGTGAAATGTCTCAACTCCATGATTAAAATGATTAAAAGAGGCTAAATATCTCTTTAGCAATGCATGTTGTTTTTTTACTCTAAAATGGCTTGACGGAAGAGACAAACCTTTAAGTTTTTACAGTTTGTTTCCTATTTTCCCCCTGAAATGTTTGCTTAGACAGGCTGACTTTGTTCCTTAGTGACGTTCTAATGTTAAAGGTGTGAAGAGACTGAAAACATCCACTGTCTGTATTAAGTGTGGATAGTTCAAATCTATTAAAGTAGCATTGTGTATTGTAAATTAAACGATCTCAGAGCTTTGTGCTATTTTTAAGCTCATATATGGAATATGCATTGTTCAGAAAAGAAACTGGTGCGGGTGGCAGGTTCTATTTGTTCTTTTTTTTTTTTAAACCAACCCTTTATTACAAATGTGATAAGCGAATTTTTTAAATTAAGTACCTCATGTTTTTTCAGCACATTCAAACTTTTGTAGGGTGTTTAAGCTGAAACACTGCTTAAGCCTATTTATACCAGACCTTAATGGTACCAGTTAAAGTTACACTGGGGAGGTGCACACACATCTTTTCTGTAGTTTGAAGCTTAAAAACCTTCAAATATAACAGGTGTGGGATATTTCCATTTAAATGTTTTTTGCTATAAACAGCACGGCCTGCACATTCTGCCACAGAGCATAGAGCTAATAATAATACTCTGATGGTCTGGGTTATGAGGCACATACTACATTCAAAAGGCTTTCCTTGGGCTTAAATGACCTGTACATAAATAAATTGGATAAAATGTAGTAGGTAACAAACCTGCCTGTTGTTTTGTTTTTTTGTTTCTTTTCATATTTGTGAGAAACTGAGTGAGTTGGTGTGTAAAAGCTGAGATCAAAGCCAGGCTTTGAGCTGCATTGCATGCAGGTGTGATGCACAAGCCCAGGCATGTTATCAGATGGGGTAAGTAAAAGTGTAGGATAATTAGTGATTAATTACTGCATTAAATGTTTTTCAAAAAAAATTGTGGTTTTAATTATTTTGCCCTGCATTAAGATATAACTAGTAGAAAGAACTGTAACGATGATGCACTGTGAAGTTTCTAATTAAAATTCCAGGATCCCCAGGGGACAGAAATCACCTGGACACCTTGTGTCTGTGCTCTATTTGCAAATACTATCTCATAGCCAGCTTTTCTTGGAACCTTTTTGCTACCATTGTTTCTGAATGCAAGTGCTGTTTAGACAAGGGGGCTTGTGTTTTTTCCCCCCACGACTAGAGTAGTTGGTCTAGTAGTAATACGGCGAATGCAATGGGCACAATGCAGAATGCTTTCATGATTTTACTGATTGAAATCATAAAGGGACTTCTTGGAACCAGTTTTAGTACAGCGTGCAGGGGAGACCCCACACTGGACTCGTGTGAAATACACACAGAATTGCCCTTCTTCTTTCAGAAAGCTAGTTTTAAGTGTTTTATGAGCTTCTAGTGACATACACCTTTAGTGCAAAAAGGGCTTTAAAGACTTGTATACTATAGGCTTTTGTGTTCGAGTATTTCCTGGACTGTAAATTCACAGCCCACAGTCTCTGCTTCATCCTCAGGCTGAAAAGAAAAAAAAAACATCTACAGGTAGCTTGGCTATAGGTGCCAAATCTTTCTTTTGCACTGTCAGACCTATTTAGGTGAGGAAACAACCAAGGTGTTTGGACTGCATGTGAAGGCAGTCTAGTAGCCTTGTAGTAGTAATGTGTAATATGGGAAGACATTGTGGCAAAAGAATCCAGACCAAGTGAGTTCTCCAGCTTCACTAACCACATTCTGCAGAGAATTGACTTGGCAGTCGTGAAAAGGTACACATGTACCTTGCCAAACTTGTCTGAGAACTTACCTTCATACAATGCTGAGAGGCGTGTTGAGTGTCTAACACCCTGGGTGGGCCCACCTGCAAAAAAGAGCCACATGAATCTCCTATTGTGATCCTTCATCTTAGTGTCTCAATGTCACCTAAACAAAAAAACAAATGCTGATGTCTCAGAACTGGAAAAACTTAATTCTATTTCAAGGCCATATTTACTGCCCCAAATTCTAGCTGCTCAGTTTGTTCTCTTCTCACATGTAGGAGCCACACTGCCAGCAGCCCATGAGTGAGGTGTCTATGGTCTCTCAGATAGAGCACTGCTGCTATCATGGACACCTTTTGCTTTAGGGCGGCATTGTGCTGGTATTAGGCTAGAGTGTGTACCTTTTCTTTGATATGAGGCCATGTCTCTGCTTGTAGTGGGCTGATAACCCACACTATTCTAAAACATCACTCAGTCTAGCAGGGTCATGAAAACTACAACTGTGGCTGTGCTCTGCAATCCGTGTATCCACAGGAGGAACTGATGCCGCAAACAGCGACCTTAATATATTTGTTATTCAAATACGGCAGTATCTGCCTGCATACATCTCGAAAACAACCATAGTGCCAGGGATATGCCAAAGAGCAGGGCATTTAATAGAAATGCATGTACTTGGATGACAAACTCCAAAAGCATGATGGAAAAATGGAAATAAGAATTGTGAAGATGATTTCTTGGATAAGGAGCCTTATCTTTTATTTGACTGTATAAGACTGTAGAAAGAACATTACTTATAATCTTATACTCCAGTACTCATGTTAGTTCTCTCTCTCCAGTATTCTGTATTGTTTAAAGATTTATGATCAAACTCTTGATGTCACCCAAATGAGGATGGGTTCCCCTTTTGAGTCTGGTTCCTCTCAAGGTTTCTTCCTAATAACATCTAAGGGTTTTTTCCTTGCCACAGTCGCCATGGCTGGTCATCAGGGATAAATGCACATCATACACCTTAAAATTCTGTAAAGCTGCTTTGAGACAATGTCTGTTAAGAAAAGCGCTATAGAAATAAACTTAAGAATTGTGCAGATCCATTAATGAAAAACGAGTTCTGTAGCAACTTAAACATAATGAAGAGTTTGAGTTTTGAAAAACTAGAACCAAATGGATAATTGCAGTTTGCTGCCCAGCAGTCAAATAGACCCCTTTGTCCTGCACTATGGGGTTCATGACCTATTAGCAAAGCAATTTAGCAGTTGTTGACGGACTCATTGCTGGGATCATGGTTTAGTTTCTGTTGATCAGGTGCAATTTGTCATGACTGTAGTCTCTGGTTTTGCAGAGACCAGCTGCATTTTTACGTAATTTAATTAGTGAGGTGGCTGCTCATTAGTCTAACCTCATTATATTACAGCAGATGGGGAAAATGGGGATCACTGCAAACTGTAAGAAAGATCTGTTTCACTTCTTGTTCCTGGGAATGGTTTTAGTTAACTACATGCAAATTTTATACCAGGTGGAGAATACAAATCTTTTTTTTATCATAAGAAATATTACGTGTGCTTAAGATGTAATAAGTGTTAGACAAAAAGTATAAAAAGGAGATCTAAAGGACAATTAAAACTATAGGAATCTCCCATTATAAGGGAAAACTATTACCGGTTTAAAAACAAGCTGTTCTTTATTGTCCTCTACTGCCACCTAATGGCTAAATTGACACAACTCTATATTTGTAAATGTGTGAAAATTAGGTAGGTTTAATAAAAATGTTTCCAAGCCATATATTAACACTTCCGGGCCAAATATGAAATGGGATAATATTCAGTTTTTAATTGTCTTCCGGTTGTTGTTTTTTTAAACAAAAAAACACATCCTGTAGATAAATCAATGCTTTATCAATCCTTTTCTATTTATTAACTTGCTGTAAGGCCTTTCGTATAGATGACCCAAAAATGATATATTTTAAGAAATAAAATTAAAAAAAACCCACCCCAAAAGATGTTTTAAACATACTGTACACCAGACTTGTTCAGTTTTGTGTTTTTAATTTGAATCAAGCATTTCATGATTTTACCTTTGTTTACAATAATAATGTTTAACAACAATGTTTCTTGCTGTTTTCCCCAAACAGTTCAATGCACCAAAAGGCACAGGTGGCACATGAGTGTTTCTCATTTTCTAACCAATAATTGCCTGTTTTTCATTATTATTGCTATTATATATATATATATATATATATATGCAATAAAGAGAGCAGCTGAATGTTTGTAACAAGCATATATTTCATGTGTTAAAAGGTTGCAATAAAGAGAGCAGCTGAATGTTTGTTTGTTCAAATAAGAAGTCATGTGGGTTGAGAAATCTTTACACCAGAGTTTAAAATGCATAGAAACTTATTGAACAGGTACAAAAGATTGATAGTGTTAATAAAGTATTAAGCAACCTTCAATTGATTGTTTTTCATGGCTATAATTCCTATAATATATTTGTATAAATCATGTTTCATAAGGATATTTCATTATTGCAGATTATTTGTTGTAATTAGGATTTAGATTGACTCAAGAATAAAGATTATGCCTCATCATTGTTCAGGGAGATTTAGGAACAAGACATGCAGCTGCATTATGGATCAGTTTGCAGTGTGGTGGCTTACTAAGAGTGAGTTGCTCTCATAAATGAACAATAGTCTAAACAAGCAACAAATGGTGAATCTGGGCTGAATTCAGTGGTGCAGAATAAAGCATTTGTAGTCTGCATTTGTATATGGTATGTATAACGCCTTATATGTCATGTGCAGTACATATGACGAAGATAACAAGAATGCACATGCTTGAGTAATATCTCTCCCTTGAGGAGCATCATTCAGCTGAAAGTGATGTGAGGTGTCCACGAGGCATTTTTCATTAGAACAAAAAGACTTAAGATAGAGAACTGATTCTACATTAGTGGGTCTGTGAGTTTAAGAGGATATTCAAGGTTCGGCTTCTCATACAATAAGGATTTGTCTTTCTGATTAACTGCAAATGTATGCCTTTTGTTTAAACACACATTTTCTTTTCAATTGAAATCTCAGATTTATTGTTGCTCTTTGCACATGGTCTGTGTTGCCTGACTGCAACATTAATCATTTATTTTTGTACTTCTTTCCTGCTGTTTAAGTGTGAATTTGATTTTAGGGTGTAGTTCATATAGGGCATAAGAGCAGAGGTCAACAGTGCAAAATAAATTATTTTACCACAGAGAAATACTGAGAAACAAAATAGAAGAAAGATGTCATATAGTTTTTCACCATAAATATTTCAGTCTTTACACTCTGAAGTAAATTCTGTCCTGCTGGGAAAATATAAGTGTGGTTGGTGATCTGTAAAAAAAAAAAAAAAAAAAAAAAGAGGGTGGAATGGGCATACACATCAATAGATATCATTTTTTGTGCACTTTTTCTATAATTTGCATCTTCTGGTAAGAAGGAAAGTTCATTGAAGCCCAACAAAATCATCTCTATAGTTTTCATTTAGTTCTAAAGATGGGAACATATTTACATTCAACAGTAGTCAGCCATTAATTCATGTAAACTAACAACTGATTAGTGTACTGAAAGTGTAGAAGTTATAAGTTATTAATAGCATTGTCAATCACAGCATAAAGTAAGCATTTAGATCATTAAATGATACATAAAAAGTCTTTCTTTTTTTGCTACACCATTGTTTTTATTTGCTTGTGGAAAGTACAGACACATATTCAATAAGCACTAATCTGCACAAGTTCTTTGTTTCCAGCAGTGGAAAGTAACGAAGTAAATGTAATAAGTCTGTATAAGTGGGGGATTAAGGCAGAGGCGACATGGGCGGCCGGTGGGGGGCGACACGGGACGTCGACACGTTTATTTTACGCGGTCGCACCAATTATTAAATCATGTCACGGTGAATGAACCTAGTCAGGACTCGGAGTGCGCATCCACAGCCCGGAGAAGTTCCTCATACACCCAGAAAGGAGAGGCGGGGTGTTGGGTGACGTCACCTCAGTCTTCAGGGTTTCCAGTGGAAGAACTGACAAGACCTGGAGTGACGTCACGTCAGTAAGGAGAAGTGAATCCAAATGAAAGTTATGGATGAAAAAAAAGGTCTAAACACCCATTAGCTAAATTTAGAAAAAAGAGAAAAAAAAATAGGGAGAAACGTGCAAAAGATTAAGCTTGTGTATGCAGCTCTATCGCTCATCTAGTTTTAAGGATAGGTGAAATGCATTGAATGAAATAGATTAATACCTGTATAGCACTTATGCTGTGATGTCTGCTATGCTTTTACACATGGAGCAACAATATTTCTTTTAGCTGAATAACAATATAATTTAAAGTATGGTGTATATCAGAATGTGTGTAGCAACAAAACAATTACAGCATAACTAGTCTAGTTGGATTGTGGTTAAACAGCACTTATTGCTTTGGTTACCTTTAATTAAGGTGATGTCAGAAAGGTTTTCTGTGATTGTACTGCTGCTTCAGTGCATCTTAAAAGACTATTTTAAAAGACATAGTATATTATAAGGATTATAGATGTTGTATGTATCTTATGGCTGCATTTATCCAAGTAGTTGTATCGTTCTTGGTTCTATGTTCAATTGTGCACAATGACGTGCATATAATTGTGCAATAAATACATTTAAGGTGATATTTTTACATGAACGTGAGCTCTCAGAAATGTATCTAAATTTGTGGACTGCTCGGGGAATATGTTAGATGTTGTATGTATCTTATGGCTGCATTTATCCAAGTAGTTGTATCGTTCTTGGTTCTATGATCAATTGTGCACAATGACGTGTATATAATTGTGCAATAAATACATTTAAGGTGATATTTCTACATGAACGTGAGCTCTCAGAAATGTATCTAAATTTGTAGACTGCTCTGGGAATATGTTCTTACTTATCCAGTGACGGTAGCTGAAGCAGAGAGGAGCTTTTTAATTCTAAAACTAATCAATAAGGAGATGTTGGGTCATGGCATGATTTACTCAGGACGTCATTCAAGCTAAAACCACCATTGCTGGTTGGTGGTATCTACTGCACGAACATACAGTTCAGCATCAGCTCAACCTCAAGCAGAACCTTTTTAGAGGAATAAATGATGGAAGAAACTCCTGACTGATTTGATTTTATGCAAAAGAATAATTTTGATGATTCATGATAATTTTATATTAATTAATAATTAATAAATAATATTGATATAATTCTATGAATAGATCGGTCAGAAGTTGATTGAGCAAGAGCCTTTTGATAAAAATTATAATAGCATATTATAGCCACAATAAATCATAATACTCGGATACTTAAGCACATTTGAAGGCAAATACTTTTGTACTTTTACTCAAGTAAAAGCTTTAAGGGAGCACTTTTAATGGAGTAATATTTTACCTACTTTTATTCAAGCACATGCTTCGTCCACCACTGTTGGTTTCTACTTGTGTGCTTTCTTTGTTTCCAAGTCCTGCAACAAAAAGGCATAGCATTTTCCACCCAGGCAGGAAGTGCTACAGGGCAAGTGTTCCCATGCTTCAGTCCCCACAGCTAATACAATAGCATTTTAACCAGAGTGAATGCAGGCTTTTGTCCCAGAGGATCTCCTGAATCTAGCTCGAGATCAAACAAACCTTTCCTGTGGTATTTTATTACACCAGGTGTTGAAAAAGAAAAAAAAAAATCACAGTTAAACTGAAGTTAGATTTAATAATTCCAACTGAATGAGTTGAGTCAGTTTCCTGTCTTGGACCATGGTGTCATAAATATTTTTGTGGAGAATGAAGAATCACACCCAGCTACGTAATTGGGTGCAAAACTACTAATATTATTCATGTGAATTCAGGTACCTGGATAAAAATTATTTTCCTTGCACAAGTAGTAAATAGTTACTACTGAATAGTTGCCCTTAATAATAGCTGTTAGTCAAATAGTATCATATTTAGTACAATATTTCAACAGGCTACCAAATTTTACTCATGTCAAATCTGTAGACTTGTTTTCCTGTGTGGCTATACAATGAAGCCCTTTCCATAGTGTGGCTAACACTAGCTCATTGATTAAACTTCTTTTTGTTGGTCTAAGCGAAAAATTACAGGTAAATGAATGCCCTCAGTGCAGAGCAGGTCACCTGTGGCCACATTGTTCCATTCAGTGCTGTTTAGAAACCAGTGATGTATGCAGGTATAAAAGCACATGGAAAGCAAGTGTTCTGATGATTAGCTGTTGGTGGATCCTGCAGTTCAAGATGAGACAGTGAGTAAAGACCACTTTTTATTTTCATCAGCTTTGTATGTGTTTAATATGGTGTATACTGTATATGTATTTATAAACATGCACATTTGATTGACTGGTAGGCATGCCTTTAAAGCATTGAATGCAGTTATTTCCGGGCAGTTAGATCACTGTTCTATATTAACAGTGCATACAGAATGAGGCAGATATTATCAGCATTTCTAAATGGCCTTATTTGACTGATGATACTTGCATACTGTTGACATTTGTGTCATGTGATGGAAAATAGTGCAATAAATAAATATTGTGTTATTGTTGAAAATTGCAAATTGGATGAAGCACAGGAAGAATTTTTTGCGATGGGGATGATAATGATTAAAGTGTGAGATATATAACAAAAACGGACACAAGGAGTTAACACCAACAGCTTCATTAAAAGAACAGATGCACCACAGACATGCTTAATTTACAAGCAAACAATCTCTCTCTCTCTCTGTGTCCATATTTCTTAAAATTCAAATTAACATAATCTTATTTCACACAGGCAGAATTCTAGATCAGTATAATAAATAAATAACAAAAACAAACAGCTATTTTAATCTATTCATCCATAGTTTTTCACTGCAAAAAACAACATCTTGACAGTGCTGGGAAATGACCATTGTGTGTCATTGTGTTGTGTGTATTTGTGTGTATATGTTACACTACTGTTTATAGCATCTTAGTGGAATCGAGCTTATTTTTAAATTCATGTTTTATACGTTTTTTTAAATGTCTATACAATTTCAAATTGTCTCTGGTTTAGATCTGGCTCTTGTGTCAGGTCTGTTCTGTCGATGCTGGTGTTTATAACAGTTGTGTATTCAGCTGCTATAGGAGGTAAGTAGTCAGTCTTCAGTAGTCTTCCATCCATCCATCCATCCATCCATCCATCCCTCCATCTATCTATCTATCTATCTATCTATCTATCTATCTATCTATCTATCTATCTATCTATCTATCTATCGACAACACATCAATACTGTTTTCATCCTTTTGGCTGTTGTTACTGTTGTACTCATGCCAGTGGGTTGTTTTGTTTTTTTGTCTAGGCCAGAATGAAGACTTTGTAAACTTTTTAAATGGTAGGTCTCTTCTTCCTCCTCATTTAAAAAATTGTTTTGTATCTAGACATGCGTTTATACACAAAGAAAGATATTAATTAAAAATTTTTTCTAATAATTAATGTGATAGATGGATGGATGGATGGATGGATGGATGGATAAAGTATTCTTATCTTTTTCCAGAAGCCTTTAATAGGGCCAGCCCTGGGCCAGCAGTTGTACCTGGTATGTAACTCTAATGCACAAGTTCTCCAAATTAAAACCGAGTGTAAAAGTTATATATATAATACATAGGACACCACAATAGCCCTCATACAATTTTCCTGCTAGATTGTTTCAACTGTGGTGACAAACTCAATAAAGTTAAATTTATTGGACCGGCTTGTCCACCTAAATGAAAAAAATATTTACAGTTATCATAACCAACCACATTATAGACCAGTACACGTCTATCTATTTATACAGTTATATTCCACTTTTCACACATTTATTAGCTTAACAACTTTGAACTAGATTGTCATAAGTCTACACAAATTAACCATAAAAAACATTGAACCGGAAATAGAGTTTGTATGTAAATGTATGCAAAATGTAAAAGTTCCCTAAAGAAATATCGGAAATTTATTTAGTTATTTTACATTTTTCAATTTAATTACAGTCCAGAAAATGATTTTAAGCCAGAACATGGATTGTTAATTCATTTGGTCAGCTTGATTGCAACCTTTATTGGGGCAGTCCAGACCTACAAGCTGTATGTTTGACACCTCTGGTTTAGACACATGTTTGTTCTGAAGGTCTTTGACATATAGTGAATATTTGAAATGTTTACAGATCAGATATTTTGCAATGTTTGACAATGAGGTGTTCTGCTTCTGTTGTTTAGTCTCAGATCCATCAAATCCTGCTGGTGTTCCAGACTCAGTAGCAGGTGAGTGTCAGGGCAGTGGAGTGGGGTGAAGCGGTGCAAAGGAATAAAATATACAAGCAAAAATCAGAGTTGTTATATTTGATTAGTTCTGATGTTTGAATGAGCTCTGTAATTGCTGGATTTTCAGCTTTTTAATGCCCTCCTTTTCTCCCTTTTTACAGTGTGCTCAACTTCCACTCCAGGGCATAATACTGCTGGTGGGTTTGTATTGTGTTCAGTCTAAATATTGTTTTGTTTTTTAAACTCACATTTCTACTAATGTAGCGTCCATTGCACTTTCCCATTAAAATTATTCAAAATAATTGTGATTCCAGAGCTTGATTCAGTGGAGCATGCAGGTCTGTTATAGAAGATTGAATTAAATTAATATTAATTTAAGTATTAAAAA
>MU551696.1:3119620-3146665 GCA_024362625.1 Silurus asotus | reverse complement strand
AGACACAGCTGACGAAAAATCTAAAGAGAACAGCAACTCTGCTGATCGCACAGGTAAATAAACTGTGCTACACTGGATATTTCTTAAATTATGAATTTGATCTGAGCTATTCAGTTGATATGGTGTCTTTAAATTCACCATTAGCCATAAGCTGAAATCACATTTATGACAATTATTAAAAAATTGTTTTGTTATGTATTACATGCACATTCATTACAGAGGATTATGACCACCGAAGTTCAAATAAAAAAAACAAAGTAACTGGTATGATATTTTTGTTCCTAATAATATCTAAAAATATATATATTTCTGCAAAGTTCAGATTTCTTGAATGTTTAACATGAAAAACTGTCTCTGTTATTTTACAGAAACCTTGGGATTAGACAACGATTCTACTGGTAAAGCATGCTGCTGACATATATTTATTAATGGTGGAAAAATTAAGAAATAACTATGAAACATTTTGTAATTTAAAATACATTTGTGACTTCCTCTTGCTGCAGAGAGTAAAAGCACAGAAAGAACACATATGGACAAATATGTCGAGACAGAGATTAAGAAGCAACCTGTAAAAACACAAGGTACAATGTATTCTATTTATAGCACTGCATTAAAAACAGGCAGGATTCTGTAATGTAAATAGATGCATGGGTTCATCAGTTCAAAATTGCCTTGTACATTTTCTCAGTTTAAATATTTAATATTTTTTCTATGTTCTATTGTAAATAAATAAAACAAATCCGGATTTATTGACATTGGGGTTGTATAACTTTAATCTTTTTTTTTTCTTTCAATTTTAAGGTCTAAGTACAGAGAACAGGAGCAGCCAGGAGTTGTATGAACCTTGGGATTCTGTGAAAGACCAAGAAAGGAAAAGAAGGATGGACACTGAGAAAGGAGCGGAGGCACGCAGAGAGACTCCAACCACTCAGACTGATGCCATTAATAAAATAAACAGTTACTTAGCTGACCAAACCCAGGTTAAAGAGAGAAAAATAACAGACAAGATCAAGCAGATGAGAGAAAACAGTGACTTTCCCCTACTGAGTGATAGTCAGAATATCATTGATCAGAGTCAGGAGTGTATGGAGGTGTCCAGTTTGGTAATGAGATATCCATATGGAGAAAACACAAGTGTAGGTGGTGAAGGTATAGATCCACAGAGTGAAGAGGGAATCACAAATGATGAGCACCAGCCAAGAAAACTGTGTTCTGCTACAAAGAGATTGCGCAAACAAAGACCTCAGAGAGAGCAGCTGGACACAGATAGTGAAGAAAGAGTGAATAGTGAGTTTCTAGACACAGATAGGGATAACAGCAGCGAGAGAATGCTTGTTCAAGCCATGTGAGGATTTTCATTGTATAACCATCTTTATTTTTCATAATTATGTTCCGATGTGTGAATTGTTACTGTACAAACTTTTGTTCCTATGACTGTGTCTTATTCTTTCATCTCCCCTTGACAACTCTCTCTGCAGATATAATGAGGATTGTGTCTGAATACTTAGCCAGACCCCCTGCTAACTTATTAGTCACACAACCTGCATAGTGGCTGCCACTTTTTCATCATCAGATGTTGCCTTTTGGGTCATCCAACAGCAAAGCGGCATCATGCAGGCCTTCCAGGTACAGCTGGCTCCTACTTGTCAGCTTGGGACCATAAACTACTTTGCTCATCTCGTCTACTGCAGGCTTCATCTGCTCTAATGGACCTCAGAGAGTCTTTCAGCATATCGTAATCATGACAGAGATGTCAGCGTGTTAGAGAAGATTTACAACCGATTCACACTCATAGAGATTGTGAAATGTGCTTTGTGCTCGCAGCTGGGCTGCATGGTTATCATTCCTATCACACTGATACTACGGGGGGCAAAAGAAACTCACCTAAACAGGCTGGACTGCATGACGTAATCAAAATAACCCACTGGAGATAAAAAAAAAAATACAAAATTCAACATTCAACTCACTATGAAAAGTACAAAAATAAATGAACAAATATATACACTCAAACATGTTTCTCTGCAATTTAATGATCCAATTCAGGATTTGTTTGCTGCCTTGATACTGATGTTTTCTATATTTAAGAGTAAGCCTATAAGGGAAAGGTATAATCTTACATCAGATCCACCAATACAACTGTTATCAAGCCTGTAAAGCTTTGTTAGTACTGCAAGAACCCTGAATATCTGAGTAAAGATGAACCCTTTTTTAAAAAAAAAAAAAAACTTGATTTTTGTTGACTAGGGGACAAAGGTCATTCCTTCTGTATAGTTGCTTCTAAAGAAACTTTAGATATTCTCAAAAAATGCTTTTGTTTACTTGTTGACATTGCCTAAGCATTTTGCAGCAATCGATTTTTTGTTAATGAGGAATCAGTTCATCAAGTGCAAAAAGATCAGTCTTCCAAAAGATGTTTGATTTGCTAGCATGTAGTAAATGACATGCCTTCATACATTTTTGGTTAGATGCCATAGTGAAATTGGTATAAGCCTAACAAATTCCCTCTGTAAAAGGTATACATGCCAGCTGTTTAGATTAATAAAGATTATCAGTTTAGCATCATTACAAATGAGAAACAGAGCTAAAAGCTCCACGAATCAGTTTCTAATGTAAATATAGTGTACAGTAATGAAATAATATTGGCTTACAAACATTAGATTTCATTCTTATTTATATATTAGAATATTAATATAAACGGTTAATAACTGGCATATAAATATCTTATTAGTCTGCATGCATTAAATGTAAGAATTCAACACTGTCATCTGCAAATTAATTCAATAAATAAAGCAACAGCTTTTAGACAGTCATTGACCTCATTTATATGTAAAGAAAAGTATAGTGGAAATAAGATACATATTCCAATTCAATAAATTGTAAGTTAATCATTATAAAAATTAAAACATTTAAAAACCCTCTAATAACCCCCATAACCAGCACCTGAAGATTTATGTCACATTACATTCGAATTGACCTCGTAACCAACTTGTGGGTCTTATTGTGTATCTTAATCTCTTATTAGTATTTTTACTTTGTTTTATTTGCTATCTCTATCCTGAGACTGTTTCTCTTTTAAGTGGTAGAGCACAGCAAACTTGGTTTACTATTTTTAATATACATTACTATTCTTACTCTATTTAATTAATAGAATATTGTTCTGAAATTCTGGATGGATACTAAATTTTTAATAACACAAGAGGCAAAATATGTCCACACAAACAAAGGAGATGGGTAGGAAGTGCTGGTTAGTGATAAGTTTTAATCATTTGATACCTCTGGTCATCATTTAATCTACTGGTGCGGTAACGGAAGTTGTAGCACTGTGGTTAGTGTTGGACTTCTGATTGGAAGGTTGTGAGTTTAAATCCCAGCACCACACAGCTGCAACTGCTGGGCCCTAGTGCAATGCCTTAATCTTCAACTACTCAAGTGGTATAAATAGGATAGTCGCTCTGGATAAGGGCATCTGCCAAATGCTTTAAATGTGTGGCTGTTTTTTCGTACTGTTCCACACCAAACACAATCTTCTCACACAAAAATCAAGACAAATGTCTGGACAATGATTGCAGTGATTCTTAAAACTTTTTATTTTATTTGGGAAACTATGTTTAAATGTGATGTCAAGACCATTATGGTGATAATATATCAATCTGTGTGATATAAAATGTTTAAAAAGCACACATTTAAAACATTTAATGCTCTACAGGCAGAATTGATCCTTGAGAAAAATTCTTACATAAATGGATATAGCATTGGAGCCTCAGAGTTAGCTGTTTAACAATGTGTATAAAAAGATTGCCTTTATGCTTCACTGAAACATGACCAGCATCAGGCACACTTCATTTTCCCTTATAGCTTGAGCATATTTGGAGCAATTTATAGTCTACTATATCTTAAGAAACTCCCATTTCATTTGTGTGATACTAGACAATGTACTTATTCTTTCTTCTTCTTTCTCACATAATATTATTTTCATACAGTTACTTAACCAAGACTAACCACAAAATTCTAAATGGAGAAAGTGACCTAATATAAATACAATGAAATGATACGAGTTGTACTCATTGTTAAATATAATCAACTGTACGATTCCAATTAAACCTTGTCACAGTCTTCACTAGGACTGCACCTTCTTGTACCTCAGTCCTGCTTCCTCATGTTATTGATTTATCCACTAAAAATCTTGGATCTCGGATCTTCAATATTTTAGTAGTTTAGTTGCCATCTCGGAGAATTTTTCTTGCCACAGTCGCCACCCACTTGCTCATCAGGGACAAACGCACTTATAAAGAACATATTCATTTTTTTATCACCACATTATCTGTGTAAAGCTGCTTTGAGACAATGTTCATTGTTAAAAGCGCTATACAAATAAAAATGAATTGAATTGAATTTAGTCTTGGCTTGGCATTATTATGTAAATTGGATAATTTAGAATATGGAAGCCCTGTTGATGCATAAAAACAATCCAGCCAATGCACCAAACCAGCCCACTTTTCTTTCTGTGTCTGATAATAGAGTTTTTCCCAGCTCTGTATACCGAGAATGTTCAACCACGTGTGACCACTCTGTCGAGTCATTGTCTAAGAAGATTTCAGAACCCGATAGCTTTTCCATGTGTGGGGTTAAATCTAATGGAGAGAATGAGAGGTGAAGTGGATTTGGCTTCAGTTTAGGACCAGCTTCCTCAACATGAACAGGCCTCCACCCACTCCTTATAAGAGGTTCATTCAGGAGGAAAAGTTGTTTGTGCATGTGTGCGCTCTCATTGATGGAGGCCTGCGTCAATGTGCCATCTCATACGTCAATTTCACTCCTAAAAACAGGAGCTGGTGAGTGTGTGGACATGCTTATTATTAATTTTTCTGATATAATGAATCACAGGCCAAGCTTGTGAGTTTAACTACTGAGCAACTTCATCTTGGCATTTAAAAGGTGTCTGCATTTAGATGAGGCCCAGTAATGGAGTGATCTGAGATTTGAGTCACTGTGCAGGCCTCCTCCTTGACAGCGAGCAGACAGCCATAATGTGTTGAGACCTAAAGCCAGAATCTTGCTGTTTCACTTTTTCTCACCTTTTCCCCTCTGTGCTAAGTGCAGCCGATATTTTTTAAACATAGCGTGATGATTTTGTTGCTCATTCCAACACGTTTTATTTCTGCCAGCAATTTCTGTACCATGATGCAATGGCAGCTACATTTTGTCACTCATGGCTAAGGATGAAAACATTTCCTAATAACTATAAGTCACTGCTTAGGACTGTGTGATTTTATGAGCCCTCAGGTTTATAGTTTGCCTTGTTACTGATATGCTATGAAGCTTTGGAGTCGCCAGTGCCAATGTAAGGAATAAAACATGTCTGCCATGCAATGAACAAGATGATTAACAATAATAAAAAAAATCTTCCTTTTCCAGTGTAATTTTCCAGTGCAACAATAAGAGAAGAATATAATATTATATTATTAAATAACACAGACAGGAAGTGTGCCACTTATAGTTATATATTAAGCAAAAAAAATGATTTATAAAACAAAAGGACAATACTCATTTGCTATCTTTCAGGTGTATAGGTTTTTGCTTCAGAATGCAATGATGCACAGCCTCTTTAAAAGCTCCTTCAGTTCT
Source organism: Silurus asotus (assembly GCA_024362625.1). Classification (NCBI taxonomy): domain Eukaryota; kingdom Metazoa; phylum Chordata; class Actinopteri; order Siluriformes; family Siluridae; genus Silurus; species Silurus asotus. The sequence goes on along the minus strand of MU551696.1, from coordinate 3,141,040 downwards.
AAAAATAAAAAGTATAAAATACCACTCATGCCCCCTATCATAAAAGAAAACAAACACATCTTGCCAGAGGGGTGTTGGTTGATACCCTGTGTGTTACCCCAGTCTGTAGGAAATTTCATTAACACATGTCAAAGATATGGTGACCACATTTGTCTGGGAATGGAGCTTTTTCATTTGTCTTTAATTCCCAAGTTTAATTTCATGATTGACTAAAGCTCCAGGTGCTTAGTTAATGTCCACCAGATGAGTGCTGCCACAATCCTAATTTTCCAGTGCAAGCTGTGGCTAATAAAAGGCTGGAGTCTTGCAGATACCCCTTGTATTTGGGCCTCTCCAAGAGGCAAAGGGAGAGCAAGCGAGACCGCAATGTTATACTATGTTTTTATTAAAGCATGTGATTGACAGCTAAAGAAGATTTTTCCAGTATTAAAACCCAGGCCCAATTGGATGGAATAGAGTGCATTGGGATCTGGCTCTCAGCTGCTGCTCCTGGCTCTCCAGTAGCATCTCACTTTCTCTTTCTCTCTCTCTCTCCCTGCAGTAAGACACTAGGAGCCTACAGTCTGCCCTATAGCACTCTGAGAATTCTTTTACAGTCAAAATGTGTTAACCCTGCCTATTAATGTAATATTTAAACAAGTTGGACCGACAAATGTGATCATTCTGAAGGCTCAGTGAAGCTGGAATTGCAGTAACATTTGCTAAATCTAATTTCAGAAGAATTAAGCACCTGTTAAGACTTGATCCACTATGATCCATTGAGTTATTCAATAATAACTGTATACTAGCTATTTAAATATCTATACACATTGTTGACCAAACAAATAGTGAGAATACTGAGAGTGTATTGACTTGCCAGAATGGGGCCAGTTTTCTTAACTCTATCTGCATTGCCATACAAAATGATTACGTCCAATACAATAGTTCTTTTATTCATAAAAAATATGATCTGAGTACGATCAGTGAGAGTTAAAACCTATAAAGCTTGTGATGGGAAAGGTTAGACACCGGCCAGGGCTGGACTCAATTAGAATAAATTGGAAGAGCATTTTGCTGACATAACCTGATGGTAGGAAAAACTTTAAAAAGATGACTAACTGGGGAATACTCCCCAGGCACATTTAACTTCTTCTGATTCTTACTTTAAACGGGATTATAATCCCTCCCAAGACACGTGTCATCTCATTCGTTCCTTTTTTTTCCACATAAAATGTAATGCAATGCTAAACCCAATTTGAGGTTTGTGTTTACACACAAATTGAACAAAACTATTAATAAAGTATTGCATTATTCAAATGACTGCATAATATATTTTAGTGTTATATTGCAAATATTCATCTTTTGAATTGGAGAGGGGAGAGAATAGCCAGATTAGCTATCGAGCAGGGTTGTTTTTTGCTGAACTGCAGTACCAGCAGGAAACAATTAGTCCAAAAGCCCCAAAGTCTAGTAAAATGGAGAAGAGTTGTTTTCTGACTGCTGGGATGATGACAGGGTCAGTTGGCAGCAAATCAAAGACCAGACAATGATCATGCAACCAGAGGGAGTCGAGTGTGTGTGAGAGTGTGTGTGTGTGTGTGTGTGTGTGTGCACGAGAAAGAGAAGAAGCTACAGAGAATGTGAATTTGCCACCAGTAGTGCCACTGTTATTACTCCACATTAACCAAGCACTTTATTAGTAACAACCATGGACCCTATAATACATACAGTTATCTAATCAGCGTATAGTGTGGCAGCAAAATCAAGCAACAGCAGCTTTGTGAAATGTTTATATCAACAATAAGAATAGTAAAAATGCAGTGGTGGACGAAGTACCTAAAGCATGTACTTAAGTAAAAGTGGAGATACAGTGGGTAAATTATTACTCCAGATAAAAAGTAAAAGCGCGCCCTTTGAAATTTTACTTAAGTACAAGTACAAAAGAATTTGTCTTCAAAAGTATTTAAGTATCCAAGCACTATAATTAATTAAGGCGATAATGTCTAATGATTTTTATCGAAACACTCTTCGTTAATCAACTCAGTTTATGTGTAAAGACTTCAATGTTGTTATCATTACACCAATCAATTAATAGAATATTATATTAATATATTGAGTCAAACACTGAAATCTATTGAAATTATCATGAGCCCAGAACTTTTCTTTCAACGATTTTAAAATAATCGCACAAATAAGGCCACAGGTGCTGTGGCAAGAGTCAGAAGTTTCCCTCCACATTTATTTCATACAAAATGTTAAATAAACCTTTCTGACATCACCTTGATTAAAGGTAACCAAATCAATAAGTGCTATTAATATTAATGTATTTTTACATACAGCAGTTTACTCAGACAGTTTCAAACTAACAGAAAGACTACAGAAAATCAGATAACACTCTGTACAATTGTGGTTAGTGGAATAGTTGACCATTAATGAATATGGTATTACAGCAGCTGAAGTCTGTCCAGACTACAGCATGAATCCATGGACTCAACCTGCCTTGCATTAACAGTCCATCTTGGGGATTCCAGAACACCCAAAGTTGCTTTAAAAGCTTAACCTATTAGCATTATGTTTCTATTAGAGTGCTTAGTGAGGGTATTTGCAAGATTTGCAAGAACTACCTATACATAAAAGGAATCTGCAGTCTTAATGAATGTACCATGAAAATCATAACAATACAATTTACGTTGTTTTGAGGACAGAATTTCAGACTGTGGCAGTGTTGCAAGTATAAAACAGTTTACAGTCTAAGAAGTTCCACTAGATTTTGGAATGTGGTTGTGTATATTTATGATTAATCATCTGTAAGGAGATTTGTAAAGTCAGGTACCAATGTAGTGCTGATGTAGTACCAGGTGCATTCAGCATTCCAATTTATCCTGAACGTGTTAAAAATGGTTGAGGTCTGAGCTCTATAGAAGGCCACTCAAGATCTTCCACTCCAGCCCATGAAAATAATATCTTCTTAGAGTAGGTTTAAATGCTGTAAGAGATTTGGGTCTAATACTTTTTTTTATCAATATAATGTATTTTTAATCCAAACTCTATCTTCTACTGATAATTTTTTCAGGACTGAATACACATTTCCTTAAGCAACGTAAAACCTGCGGCTCATAACCCATTGTAGCTATTGAGTAAATTGACTGTTGATTTATTATTGGAAATATGATTTGAAATCTTTTGTGGCATTTTATTTATTAATGATCTCTGGGAAATGTTCATTAACCCAATGGTGTTAATTATGCACACGTAAACATGTTCTAAGTTTTAGTTCTAGATCACATTTAGAGGTGAAGGTGTGCATAGTTTGAAAACAGTCATGCAGTACTGATATATTCGACATACAAAAATAAACAAAATAATAATCAGACACATTTTTTATTAATGTTACTGTAATCTTCATATATGTTACAAGAGATATTTGAAGATCTGCTAAAACAACAAGCAGAGAATCACCTGCATCCAACAGATTGCTTCAGATATCTGTTAATCTGTGAAACGTTTTTCTTTTTTTTTTTTCGTTTTTCAACTGTCTGTTGAGAGTGACTTATGGCTTCTCATCTTGACATTAACAAAGGGTTCTTCTAGCACACAGGGCAATGGTGGAGGATTAAAATCATGCAAAGATGACGGAGTGCATAGTGCACAGACCAGTGTACAGTATATCCCTACAACAGAGCAGTATATTTTGAAATAAAACAAATGCTGCAAAAATCTCCTGCCTTAAGTGGCTTTCTGTCTGCACAGCAAAGTATTTGGATGGCTCTGCAGCTCTGAGAATAGGGTTGTGTTGCTGTTGGATAATGGACTGAGACAGAGAAAAGGGATCAAGTAGAGTAAATTATATGTCCACACTGTCACAGAGTTCAGAGTTCACAGAGTGTCATCTTGGCAACTTAGAATAATCTTGTGGAGCTCTGTGGAGATCCCTTGAAGAAAACAGCAGTAAGATATCTGTTCGATATGAGTTTTCAATGTTAAAGTGGTTATAAATTATGCATTCATTCGTTCATTCATTCATTCAGTCATCAATAATTGCATCAATCTGGTTAGCCCCAAAGTAAAAAAGTTTTTTGGGAAGACGCCAGAAATATCCCACATGGACACACAAAAAAAGCGTATGCAGTAACCTGAGCACATGATTGATATGTGGACCTTGATGCTGTGAGATGGCAGATCCAAGCAATTGGGTGAAATTTCAATTGAATTACAATCAGCCTAATGCACAGGAAGTAAACTTTTAAAAAGGATACAAAAATCTGCATAACTACAGCATACTATATATCATATATCATACATACATACACATTTATTTTTAGCTTGTTTTCAAGATATCATATACATGTTAAAATATATTTTTCTGCATATAGAAATCATTGATCATTATTTTATTTTGTTGGCTGGCTGCCTGGTTGAAATGATTACTTTAAGGACTATAGGATTATTGTGCCATGCTGAACTACTTGAAGTATCGAAAGCAATACAATTAAAATTAATAGTTTCAGGTAGAAATGATAAAAAAATGCAGCATTAAGAATGAAACTGGATGGATAAATAGAAGGAAATGTGTGTGTGTGTGTGTGTGTGTGTGTGTGTGTAACAGAATATAAAGGTAAAGTAGAGGACAGTTTGTGACTGACAGTCTGCCAGATCTCAACCTGCAGATCTCATCTCCATGAACACACAAAACTCCAGTGGTCTCTTTTTTTTTTTCCCTCTCACACACACACGCACACACGCACACACACACATTAATATTTGGAATTTGTTATTCTGATGTCTTACTTTACATTATAACTGACATGTGCACATTTGAACAAAGCAGACACAGGTATGGGGTTGATGTTTTACGAATCCAAAAGAACTTTATTCCACTCTTGCTGTTAAAGCTGGAGCAGGTCAAAACCAGGGAACTGATTCATCTCTATTATAGTATAGCATTTAGCAAATCAGTGCTGCCTGATATCATGAAACCTATAGTCCATGTGGTCCTTTGTCTTCATGATGCTAAAAGTTATATAGAGTCTTAATGTGCCATTTTCAGCACAAACATTGTGTGCTGTTGATTGAAAGTAAAGTCCTCAAATCTCTGATGCATGAAGCCATTGTAGCAGAGTGATTGCTTTAATCCACAGTGATGCAGTCCACTAATAAATGTACAATTACAGGATAAATAAAGGTTCATGTATGATTCTGCAGTAGCATACTTACAATACATTAGAAAAAACATAGAGTTAGAGTTCAGGTGAATTGAATGGTATGTTCTTCTTCATCATTATCTTCTTATAGCTGTTTTTCTTTCTCTGTCTTTGTTCTGAAACACCAGAGCAATAACAATGTCAGTTTCACAAGTAGCACACGTAAAATCATCAGTTTTAGGTGTTAACTCAGGCAGTTGAATTTTACTGTAATAGATCTTAACACAAACACATTAAATAAAGACACTTCGATACGTTTAAACCGTGAACTGCATAACTAACTATAAATGAGCCACCAGCTCACCAGATTTTTTTTTGTGACATGAGCATCAATTAGGGGTTTATCTGAAAGCTATTGATTTTAGAGAACCCAATCTCGTTGAGGCACAGGGTGCCTTGCCATAACGTGAGCTGAGGGGGCAGCATGCCTCAATTTTTCCAATCGCTCTTGTGTGCTGTGAGAGGCAGCTGGCACGAATTAATCATGTTCACACTGTTTGTTGACCTGAGGTCAGTGCTATTGGTGCACCCGAACTTATCTTTATATATCTTAATGATATATACGTGTGGATTACGCTAGTAAACAAACTCCTCTTGATTGTTGAATATGAATAATAATGATGTACATCATTATTGGATTACCAAACTTACTAAAGCTCAACGCAAAAGGACCAATATGGTTATTGTGTGTGAATGTGTGTGTAATATATTATATATATATATATATAAACCCCATTACTTATTATATTAAAGATGTCAGAGAACTTAATTTTATAGTGCATTTTTTTAAGCCATATTCAATTTTTCCTGCATGTCTTTCTTGTAGAGTTGTAAAAGCTTTACTAGACTTTGGTTATATGGTTGGATTTTTCAGGTAAGTGATGATTTAAGAGCTTCAGCAGGGATGCTGGCATTCATTCGGGTCTGTAAGGCATCCACTGATCTTAGACCAGTGATCTATTTGGAATTTTGGGAATTTTGCGAGCCAGATGTTTCCAGAGCAGCACACAGGCATGTGGGATGCACAATAATTTGTCTACAGGTTTTTGTGTGCGATGACATCACTTCACACACTCATTGCCATATTCCTCACTTTTATTGGCTGTTGATCAGGTTAATTCTGTTACATAGGAAATGCACTAGAAAAGATTATTTGGTGACACATCAATCACACAAGTAAGCAAAACTCTAATGCTGTGTTTAGTCTCACTTGTGACAAGTTTTAGAAGCTGAATGAGTCACGTTTGGTGAATTGAAATGATGTTAATTAAAGGCAAATGTTTTATACATAAACATATCCTGTATAAGACTATTTGTAGCATGCAATGAGGCAAATTATATAAACGGAGTCTGCGATATGGATAGTTAGAAAATATAGAAGCATTTTATTAAAAAAGATAAGATCAGCAGATTTCACAGGTCTACGGTGTGTTACTCACCAGTCTCCTCTGGTTACTGAGGCAAAAGGTGCAGATCTGTTTTGGCTGAGAGTTCTCTGAGTCTGGGCTTGCATCTATGGTCTTAAGGAGATGGTTATGCAGAGCCCCTGTGTTTTTGTGGCAGGGCTGGCCGTCTCCACATGCTTCTCCCACCAATAGTACGTTTTCCAGGTGAGAGATGTAGCTGGAGGCCAGCCGTAATGTCTCAATCTTGGATAGCTTCCTGTCAGCTGGTTCAGTGGGTATGAGTGTCCTCAGAGCAGTGAAAGCCATGTTCACGCTGTTTGTTCGGTCCCGCTCTCGAGCGTTCGCTGAGTTACGCTGCCGGGTCTCAGAGATTGGCAAGTGAAGCTCTGTGGTTCCAACCGATGGCCTGCAGCCGAACTTCCGTTTGCGAGAGTCTGCTTTGATAGCGTTGTACCCATCAGTGGAAAGATGAAAGGATTTGTCATCGGATCCTGAGCTTTCACTGCCGTTCTCATCATCCTCTGACAGAGGGGTAATGTCAGAGTAAAGGAAACGGGCAGGAGACGGGTGAACCATGGCAAAGGACATCTTCACCTGCTCTGTCTCACACTTGTAGCCTTTCACCAGGAGGGACTGGGCTCTCTGTTTTTACCCAGTCTTTACACAGACACAAGGAAACTACTAAACACAACTTTTTGCTTTCAGTCCTATTTACCAACACACAAGACAAACCGTAGTCCTTCACTTAGTGAACAGCAGCACTCAGTTTGCGAAAATCCAGCGGTGTATCAAACCAATCCTGTGATGATCGACCCAGTCGCTTCATGGTGATTCAGTCATTATAAGTTCATATTCCTTCTGCAGATTGCTCTTTCAAGAACCAGAATGTCAAGCACCAGCCTGAGTGGGTGAATAAGTGGAAAAGTATATAGTGTTTTGCACTAGCATTCATCCCTCAACAGTTCCACATGTTATTATGGCTGAGTGTTTCCTTATGCCTTGGCTTTATAGTGTGTGTGTGTGTGTGTGTAAGTGTGTGTGTGTGTGTGTGTGTCGGTGTGTGTGTGTGTGTGTGTGTAAGAGAGAGTATAGTAGTGGTGGGGGAGTGGCTGGGGACTGCTCCCCCTCTTTCACTGTAAACGCAAATCCAGTGTGAGAATGCAGCAGAGCTCTCTCTCTCTCTCTCTCTCTCTCTCTCTCTCTCTCTCTTTCCTCAACACAGGACTGTACCACACACACACACACACACACACACACACACACACACTTACTTAATGGTTAAAAAGTGTCTTCTTATTTAGCATAAATAGAAATTGAAGCCTGATTAAAAAACATTTATTGCATTTATTGTGGTACAGTGGCTAGTTTTGCTTCAAAGCTCCAGGGTCTCTGGTTTAGTACTGAGCTCAAGTTATTCTCTGTGTAGAATTTCTTAGCATGTTCTCTTTCTGCCCGTTTGCGATTCTTCTGGTTCCTCTGGTTTTCTCCCACCTACTAAAATGTGTTATGTGTATGGACTGGACTGGCATCCCATTCAAGATGTATTCCTGCTTAACTATTAGTGTTCCAAACAGCTAAACTGTGGTTATTATGATATGTGATTAATGAATGTGAGAGACTGCTTCAGGCCCCAGGTAGGTCCTGATAAGTGACAGGGAACAGAGCCCAATGAGCTTAAACTAATGCAACATAAAATCAGTATCAGAAAAAGGCATAAAGGTGTGGAAGGAAGTGACAACTTGGTGCTGTTCAGTGAATGAGAATGCCTTAGCAGCATCTAAGCATCTAGCTAATAATCAGAGAGTCTTTTAAATTCTCCATTTCGCTACAGTGTTCTGTGCAGTACTTTATTTTTAAACGTTTTAGGAATTCAGAATAACTTTTTCTGCTTAACTGACATCACCTGCCCTCATGACTTTGTCACTCTAAACCCGATTTTCTTCATTATCCATTCTCAATGTCACAAGTGATATTTAATATCTCTGAATGAGTTCAGTAGCAGAGCCATGCTGTCAGCATCTGATTGCTATTACTCCCGCTGACGCTCCAACTTCCTCTTTTCCTTCCACTGTTAAAATCTTAAAACTATTCACCAAGAACCTTCCCCTCCCTCTCCCTTTTGGCATAGGTTATGGAGCTGTCAAAACTCGGAACTAATCCTTTGCACAGCACCGCAGACAGACCGACTGGCTCATTATGGAGTCGGCCGAATGGACGGGTGTACAGCCAGAATGCTGAGGGACAGGATTGTCTAGCCCATGCTGGGGACATGCCAAGCTCACAGGCACCCGACCCTAATGGGACACAATCTCTAGATCTGCCCTATTTAAAGAGTGGGATTGAGAAAAAGGGCATGATTTTACATGTCACAAAAGTGGCATAAATACTTATAAATGCTATATCTAATTAGATATATGTCTAGAACAGAGCAGATTTAGTATAGCAATGGGAAATAAGCAATTATAGGGTCTTTTTTTTTCTCGCTTGAATAATTTGGCAAACCAAACCTCACAACTTTGGTGCCCTCTGTTAATAATAATAATAATAATAATAATAATAATAATAATAATAATAATAATAAATAATAATAAAAAAAATAAAATCTGTGGCTTGATTTTTTTTTTAAATACCAGTTCCGTTATTTCAGGAGCACAAATGAAGTCAATCCTTTCCTAAATTCCATGCTGTAATTGTCCTGTTCTTCAGAAGCCAAAGAATTCAGACAGTAAGCAGGTCAGTGTGCCTGAAAGATGGAAAAAGTGAACTGCTCAGAACCTTGTTGAATCCAGTGCCTATCAAAGTCACTCTGACAGTCCTCATAGGTTTATATTACCCTTTGTTTTTACAAATGCTAGGATATACTTTTTATACTGACTATATTATATATTAAGCAAAACAGATGAACCACATTTTTAAATGCTCAGGTTCTTTAGTTCTTTAGGTTTTTAGCTTTATGGAACTCTCATAACTCATAACTGAACAGTCCAGTTTACAAATATGCTACTTACTGAGGGCAAATGAGTCAGGAGCAATTGTGAACCACTCTTGTATCTACTTAACATTCCTATGATATATATATATATATATATACACACATACACACACAATGTGAAAGAGGTGTGATTAAGATCTTTGCAAATATATTGAAAATAAGAAACTAAAGAAATCAAGCCTTTTTGAGTATGATGTTACAAGCTTGGCACACCTATTTATGGGCAGTTTCTCTAATTTTTCTTTGCAGAACCTCTCGAACTCCATCAGGTCTCTCAGGTTTAAATCTGGGACCTGGCTGGGCCACTCAAGGACATTCACAGAGTTGTCCTGTAACCACTCCTTTGTTATCTTGGCTGTGTGCTTAGGGCCATTGTCCTGTTGAAAGATGAACAGACAGGTGTGTGCCTTTCCAATCATGTCCAATCAACTTAATTCACCATATGTAGACTCCATTCAATTTGTAGAAACATCTTAAGGATGTTTGGTGGAAACAGAATGCACCTGAGCTCAATTTTGAGTGTAATGGCAAAGGCTGTGAATACTTATGTTTTTGTTTTTTTATTTTTATAAATCATCACTTCTACACATTGTCATTATTGTGTGTTGTCTATAGAATTTTGAGGAAAATAATAAATGAAATCTATTTTGGAATAAGGCTGTAACACCTTTAAATTTAAATTGGGTTAGGAATTGTTAAACAGGGTTAAGAAGCACGGAATGATTCTTGAAAAGTCCAAGTTTAAATAATTTCTCTATTTTTTACAGAAAGGTTAAGGGTCCTCATACCATACAAAAGGAGTCATCAGTACTGACCCATGAACCTTGTTTCTTTGCTGAATATCCTTAACCAATGCTAGGTGTGGTCTAAGTCAAGACCTTATCTTTGAAGTGTGCCTTGTAAAAGAGGCAGCTGTGAGGGCAAAATGGATGGAGCCTTTCAGACTGGCCTTGTAAAGTCCATTTCAAGCCTTCTCAAGTAGAGCCTTGGGACCAGCCTGCTGCTCTGCTAACAATGCCTTTCTGCTAATTTAACAGATCTTTAAATTCAAAGCATTCTCCTCTCTATCCACTCTCCCTTATTTATTCCTGTTCCAGGTGCTGTGCTGCATAATCACACCAAATCCAGACTAACTTTTCTTACACTTGAGGAGGTAGAACCACTAAAATTAACTGGAGTTTTAAAGATTGCCTAAAACATAAATCTACTCCAAGCACAAATTTCTTATAAAATATTTTTTTTTTCTTTTGTTCAGAATATCTGTCAAATTTCGAACAGCACTTCTCAGTAAAGCATCTGGTTTTAATTTACTTTTTAATACTACACTGATATTTTATTTGTCATTCACACATATGGACAATGTGCTTATTTCCTCATAGGATGTTTTAGTTAGCAGCACTTCTTTAGGTTTGGTGCTGTCAATTTGGGGATGTTGTATAAAGAAACAGGGGCACTAAATTCAATAAACTTCCAGAAGAAATTGCATATTTAGGGTCAGATTTCCTTGTCAGTGGTATTGCTGGGCAACAGGAAATTTCAAATTTGTAGTGATTGTTTTTATTAATAGATATGAGCAGGCTTGGCCGGTTTCCACTTTAGGCCAAAAGGGAGAGGTCAGGGGGTAACATACGTTTTCCTTATTACATTCAGCTTCATGGTTTGGAATGTATTAGTTAAGGGTAGTAAAAATCCTGCTTTGTGATGAGTGATGCATTGTGATTAATTCAATGCTCTGGGAGGCACATGGCTGTGAGGGAGTTTAATAAAAACTGCTTGACAGTATGAACCTATTCCTTAGCACGTCTTTGTAGAGCTTTATAAAAAGAATAAAGTGTAATATTAATCGTCCAGAGAAACTTTGCACAAAGCTCACAGTGCACTTTATCTTAAGTAAAGAACACTAATAAAAGCTGTAGGCATTATCACAAGTCAAACATAAAAAATGCATTGGCTGTCAAATCATAGAAGAATGTGAATAGATATAAATGACGACTTACATCCTTCCCTCTTACTAGTGCTGATTCATCTACTAAAGCTCTGCTGTTTGCTGCTTGTGGTCATTTGTAATGTAAGCAGTAGCTAACTCGTGGCTTATATCATCCACACAGCAAGCACTGTGAGCTCATGTTTTTGGCTGTGAGGCTGTTACTAGAGATTAGGACCCAAAAAAACAGTCATCCATTTTGTGTGTGGGGGTTGTGCATGCACATGTAGTTTTAGAGCAAATATTTGCTGGCACTTTTCACCATTCAGTCATATAATGTGCTGTTGTGAATGTCCCGTTCAAACTTTGGCTTTATAGTTGATTTTCTTTATGGTTTCTGGCAAACAGGTTATGGTGCGGTTGCCAGGCCTAGAAATAATCAGAAAATCCTTGATGCAAACTATAAAATATTTAAATGGTTTAAATAAGAATTTGATGTGAATTTGAATTACAATGAATTGTCAACAGTAAATTATTAAATTGTCATTATAAGGCAAAATGTATTTGTATGTTTGTGTGTGCGTGTAAAGAGAGACATGGAGATCATGCATGTGTGTGGGTGGGTGGTGGTGTGTGTGCAAATGAGTGTGGGTGTGGGGAAGGTATTTCAGTAAGGTTTAAATGAACAGATTGGCTGCATATGATTGTCATTAAAAGTAAAGCAAAATGTTTGAGTGAGCTTGGAGGAAATCCAACAGGCAGAGCCTATATAAACTGCTATTTGAAACAGTTATTGTGACTGGTTGCATACAGTCCCCTGAAGTCCTGAGTTTATTTGCCAATGATTTCCTCTCCTCATGCTTGTCATCTGATTATCTTTATTTGCTGAATAGCTTCCAGACTGACAAGTATTGCCTCACTGGGTTGTCTTACAGTCCTGACCAAGAAAGACCTTATGCACTTTATCTACACGAAATAACAAATTACTAATGCAGTCTATTCATCTAACGTACCCTATCCATCCATTTTTAAGGCACCTATTCAGCGACTTCGACAGTGTTTTTCACGGTTGCCCTGTCTTACCTGAAATTGCTGCGGTGACGTTTTACTTAATCAGTAGTGTGTTTTTTTTTCTTGATACAAAATGACACATACAGTGACATCATGTTGTTTTGACCTTCGCTCTCATTCTGTCTCCCAAGTAGATTGAGAACGATCTTGGCTGAAACGTCCTCACGTTAACTTGCAGACTCCACAAATCATACTATTCTGCTTGTAATGGCTGTAAAACTGAAAATAAACACACAGAATGAACAGTTTACAGCTCAAATCCTTTGCACGCTTGATGAAATGCAATAAATTACTCCCCAAAAACCTGGATTTTCTTTTTTCTTCACTGGAACTTGAGAAATATTTTTATTCTTTCCAGAGGTGAGACTCATGATTTATATCGCACTGCTATGTGGCTGTCAAGTTCTAAGTGGAGTGGGATACAGCTTTAAGGCATACATATAGTGACCATATGAACTCTATGATACCGTAAAAAACATCTCAAATAGCCTATAGATATTTGGTTTATAATGTCTAGGTGGTATGATCTATCTATAATTATTCTAGATAATTCTATTTCTCTGTAGGGTGTGTTCAGCTTCAGGGTTTTGCAATTGCGCTCCTAGAAACACAGGTCCAGCTACTGAACCATTCCTTAATCATACCACTTTAACATGAAAAATAATAATTCACATTCAAGTGAAAAGAGCAACATTTGATGACTGAGTGATTGGTGTTCATTTCCTACAATCAGCATCACTAAGGAGTCATGAACTAAGTGGTCTCCAAGCCTCAGTGCATCTGGTATGTGTGTGAAGGGATGCCTAGTTTTGTACACCGTGAAGTAGGAGGAGATGGGGGTCCACTCCAGCGCATGAAATGTGCTACTGCCTCTTTTGTCTACAGTGCTCATAAAGCGCAACCACACATGCATGGACAATGAGGCTCCTTGTGAAAAGTAAGATGTTCATACAGAGTCTTGCCAATGGAAACATAAGTAGACAGAAAACCATGAGTGAGTCTGGAAGCCATTCTTCTGTTCATGGCAAATCCATCATTTACTAAGTTCTACATGGGTTGTGTCAACAATGTATTATGGCATATGATAATGCTTTGGGGTTTTGGAAATTTGTTTAACCTTTTCCCCTGTCTCAAAACTCGATATGGTCTTTTTCTACCCACTTGATATGGTGCTTGTCTGGCAAACCTCTTGTGCATGGTTTTAGCATCATCAATAATGATCTTATTTTCTTTTACCAGTTACAAAACTTACTATGGCTTACACAAGTATTTACCCATGTTAAATCTTTCCACATTTTGTATTTCAACCTGGTACTTAAATTGGACTTTATATCATAAACTGCAACTTAACAGTTATGATTGTATAAATATTTGCACATTTGTGTAGTGACATCCCTAAATTAGCTCTGGTGCAGCCAGTTGCCATCAGAAATCACATGATTAGTAAATGGAGTCCACCTGTACGCAATTAAAGTGTTATGCGATCACACCATAAATACACGTCGCTGAAAGACTCCAGAGTTTAGTAAAGGACATGTCTAAACAAACAATCATGAAGACACAGGAGTTAACAAAACAAGTTTCTCAATCAAGGTTCACTTGAAAAAATCCCAAAGATTTAACATGATGTGGAGCCCAATTGATTTAATTTATAAAAAGAACATAAAAGTCAGTGAGCAGTTAAGAAGGACATTCGTCAGAGAAAGAAACAGCACTTCATGGAAAAGTGGCAAGTCATATAAAAATCCTCAGAGGCTAAAATCCCACTGAGCTGAATTAAATTTTGTGGCCCAAAGTGCAACAAGTGTGGACACCCAACAAAAATCATCACCTTGAGAACAATCTCCCTACACTAAAGCATGTTGGTGGTAGCATCATTTTGTACTTTTACCTTGTGATTAGATTCAAGCATGCTTTTAATACGTTGGTATGGAGTAAGAAGACATGTGGGACAAGAAAGCCAAACACAGATTCTTGATGTAGGACAGTTTTTACCAAATAAGATTCATACTCTTGCCCTTCTGCTGATCCTGTTGAAATATAGGGTGAAAACAAATTGAGAACAATTGTATTTAAATAGCAGTAAGTAAAAAGAAGACAATATGAGACCTAAACACTTGCTTTCTATATTCACAAATGCATCCCCATACAATAATTGTATTTACTGTTAAAATTGTTTACATTTTATTCTTAGAAATTATTCCTAGTATTACCTTTTGTTGCTGAGGTCCAAATAAGTTTGAATTTGCATTCATTTGCATTGAAACGATTTTTTTACATAAAACACAACTAAGCGAATCAGCGGCTTCGTCGGCTATAGATAGAGTACTACATTCTAAAAAAATATTTTTTGTAATGTTTTCCAAAGGACTTTTGTGCAACTCACCCATGACCTTTATTGTTTAGTAGAGCCCTATAACCATGAAATAAAATACTGTTGGCTCTCTCTGCCAAAACTGTCAATGGAGTATGAGATCCCCTTTAGTGGCTCATGTATGTACAAAGCTAAAAAGGCCAATCTAATAAATTCTTGGGATTTGTGAGTCCTGCTCACATGAATTGAGATAATTTGGTATGCAGTGTCTTCTCATAAAATATCTAAATGACACCACATATAGTCACAGTGATTTATAAAAGGATATTTAATTCCTTTTTATTATAGCCCACACTCCTAAAGTCTAGATGTATCATTTACAATGGTAATAATTACAAGTTAAGGCACAATAAGTACATTTAAAAAAAAAAGTGACCTTGCAAGTGACCATTTTGTTGTATGGACACCACATGCTGATCAGAAAATACTTTCCTGACACACTGAACTTTTGTTGCTGCAATTCTGGTAAGATATCCACTTCAGCTCTTCTGTGGTTTCTTTCTTTCACAATTATCCATTGATTTATTTCTTCAAAATCCTTATGGGCCAGCTGTTTGGTAACTGGACTGCTACCAGAAAACTATCACAGCTAATGTGTCTACTATGAAAACGGTTCACAACAATTGCATCATAATAAATAGAAAATTGGGAAGTAAAATGTGATTTCAGCATCCGTGGCATGGTTCTTGGTAACCAATAGGCTGGTTTGACAAATACTGCTGATCTTTTGGGATTTTCATGCACAATAAATTCTAATGTTTTGTGGAAAAGTCATCCAGTGAGCAGTAGTTGTTGATGACAGAGGTCAGAAAAGAATGGGCAAGCTGACTGGAAGGCTAGAGTACAGATTTACCATTGCAGGGTTTTTTTCCTACATTCATGCACAGTGGTGAACTGGAATTGAGAGTACCTTGAGGTGAATAGGGACACATATGCATTTTCTTCTGCCAGGTCTTTAAAGAAGTGTAGGGCTTTTAAATACAATGCATCAATTTCAGGTGCATTTATAGAGCCAGAAGCAGACATGTGTCCATATAATCAAAACAAAAACCCTGAGGTTTCAATACTGCTCCAACCTATTGTTAACAATGAATTGGGGCTCTGGAGTAACATTATGAGTAAGATGAAATAGCTGTCGTATGGATCATATGGTGTGCACGGTAATCAAAGCAGAATTCTGAATCATATGGTGTACTGTGTTTCCATAAGGTCCTTTCATTTGTTGACTTTTAACTCTCATAAAAACTGTGGCACTGTAAATTATGGCAGTTTTATAAACCAACAATGCACTCACAAAAGCCATAAAACACTTCATCAAACACCTGATGGAGGATAGCTTTTTAACGGACCGTTCTCCTTTCCTATGATTTGATCCATGTGATAAGAGACCATGTGAACCAAGTCTTTCCAATTTTGTTACTGGTTTTGCTCAGAGTTCTGTTGTAAACCCACATATTTTATGACTATTGCGCATTATACCGCATGTAGCCTTTGGGAAGATGTGGTGAGATTTATGCTAACACACTTTCTCTCATGTACATCAGCTCTTACCTTATCCTGTGAATGGCATGTCAGTGAATAGCATTTGATGACAGAGAAAAGTCAATCCCAGGTTTTCCTGTATTGTGCACATGTTATTGTGACTCCAGAAGGAAAATGTATATCTTACAGAAAACAATGAAGCAAAGCCACACATTCTATAAGGTTCAATTGGGTTACAATTCCCATATTCATTACTACATGGGATAGTGAGAAGTGAGTATAAATTGTCCTTTTTTTAAGGAATTTATAGCAGTGCATTAGTGTTTATATTTTATGTATGTCTGTGTAACTAACAACATAAAAAACGATGAATGTGATATGTAGAACCCATACATATGACAGGGTGATACCAATAAACTGAAACAAAAGAACCTTGAATACAAAAGAAATCGCATAGCAGTGTGAAATTAGACAAGGTTCAAGCAGTGGATGATCACTCATGGACTAAATTTTTGAAAATTGCATATTTTTGAAATTTACTAACTGAGAAATTTGGCTTGAAACTGTGAAAGAAGGGGTGGGCTCATATTTTGCAAGTGCTAAGTGTCCTCAGGAGAGGTCTAATAGTAGTAGAGAACAGCTGTTTAAATACAAAACCATTTTAGTGTGGTTAATAAGAATAGGGTCACAATGGTGATAAAACATCTTATAATAAAAACCAGTGGTTCTAGTATGTGCAGCAAGATCATATTTAGATAGATCAATGTCGAAAATGCTAAATCTATCAAAATAAATAAACTCAAACCAAATGATGATTTTTAAGCAGAAATGCTAGAAAACTAATACCTTAAATAAGCTTCAAAAAAAGCATACTGATGCACACCATGTCAGTCATGTAGAGCCATGCATGCTGAGAGGATAAGCTGCATAAAATTCTTAAACAGCTTTTTGTAATGCAGCATTGATGTTAGTTTGAAGCATTTTGCTGCCTTACAGCTCTAGAATCCTGGGTTTGATACTCAATAGAGGTTACCATTTGTGTTGAGCCATTTGTGCATTAATTTTAGCATTCAATCCTTTTGAGTGACACAAATGTATTCTTATTTTAAAAAAAATTGTAGTATATGAAGATCAATGCCCAAACATAATGTGATAGGATGTGCAGCCCTGCATGGTGCACTATTAACTGTCCAGTCTGGGTTGTGGGGGTTAACATTAGAAAAAAGCTTTTCATTTTAATTTGGGAAAGAGAAAAAATAAATTGTCAGAAAATTAAAGGTAAGGTACGACTGCATATCATGATTAAATCTCATGGACATTTCTCACACAAGTGAACTCGAATGAGGTTGATGAGTTTGGTGAATTGTCAGATACAAAATTCTCGTTCCTATGCCTACTTCAGGTTTACATCCGAATACAAATTCAGTTGTGAATAATTGGAGCACTTGATCAATACAGATTTATATACAAGTAGTATTGTTTTGTTATAGTCCCTATTTACTGGGTATTACATGCTAACCAAACTTCAGTAAGTACATGCAGTCGCACACCAGGCACCAAAAAGACCACAGGGCTCCCCATAGCAGCTATAATTCATCTGTGATTACACTTTCTATTGTACAACAGTAGCATATTGTATATCATGTTATTCGTCCAGCATATGCCTTTACGTTTGAAGTGATTTCTGTCAAACTAAAGAAGAAAAATTAGTGCACAGTGGGCTTGTTTATGAGAATGTGGTAAAAAAACTCCACAAATGTTTATTTTAGCTCTAACCATGTTTCCTACTGCCACATAATCAATCAAAGTGACCAGTCACATGTCAGACGAAGAAGTCAGTTATGGACCTTTCTTAAATCTGGTACGTTTTCTGAATGTCACAATTCTACCTAAATATAAAATAGGACCAAAAAAATAGAAATAAAAAAAAAGACAAACATTTTAAGGAAAAAAATGTTATAATTTATTGAATTTTCTTTAACGTGTTTTTATTGCCAAAAATGTATTTTTTACAATTATTTATTTTTTATACAAATTTTTTTTTTTACGTTTTTAAGAAGTGGAAAGAATCAATCTTTTGTGTTAAATGAAATGTTTTAAAATTGGTTAAATGAAGTTGTGACTGTCCGAGACAATGTTCAGCATTAATTATGATTGTGAATACAAACATCTGACTCCATAGGTTAACTATAGTTTTCTATATTGAGAAGGAGTGAGAGATAGAGAGAAAGAGAGAGAGAGAGAGAGAGAGAGAGAAAGAGAGAGTGAGAGAAAGAGAGAGAAAGTGTGGTGTTGGTGGTGGGGTTGGTGGGGGATAAATCATGTGTTGTTCAGTATAAATCACTTTCTGATCTAATTTTTTCCCCTACGAAAACAAATTCCACTGGAAATATTACATAGTGGGAAATTACAAGCAGCTCTATAGTCATATTTTCAGTTTGGCATTACGGCTTATCGTTTCTTGGACCAAGATCTTGTTATAGGTTTAAACCATAAATTCTCAGCAAAATAATGAAGTAACAAAAATGCCTGCTGCTACAATTTATTTCAGTTTCCTTTGTTTGTGGTCGAAGCCATAATCGCTTGTACACGTTTTTTTTCATGGCTTAGGTTTAACTCACCATTCCAAATGAACCACACCTTGATGTTTAAATCTCATTGAGAGATTGTACATTCATAACATTCACAATGCTCTGGTTTTCACCTGATACAAATCAAATAATCCTTTGTCTCTTGTAATCAATACTTAATCCCACTCGTTTATTTTTTAAACCAAAAAAATTATCTAGTTTGTGACATGATACTTTTCGAGATCTCACCCAAGACATATAACAAAAACAAACGGAACAATTCCTCATAGATATCTGCTGTCCCTCACAGTACCTTGTGTGCTAGTCCTCAGGGACACGGTGTCTATGTGAAAAATGTCTCAGCTCATTCAGCTGTACAAACAGACACAAGCTTGTATTTGCAGGTTGGATGCTGATCTGGGCTCCGATACTCCCTCCGTGTGTGTTAGCCTTTGTTACGATAAGCAAAATTGATCCACATACCAAACTGGACTATTTTGTATATATGGCCCTTGTTTTCCCTGTTTCCTTCAGCTCGGCAGTAGCTTTTTATGACTTTAACTTGGAACGTGTTTTGTTATATGTGGTTGAGGTTTGTGCTGGAGCTAGCGATTTGTCATGCCATTAAAAAGATTCAAGTGTCTGTAAGCTTCCACTGACTCACTGTCTGAGTGACTACATTTTATGGGGCATAATTATTTAGTTTCAGTTTGACTGGTTCATTTTAAAAATAAGATTCCAGTTGAAAATTCACATCAAAAACATTGCAAACCGACTGCCTTTTATGGTTGCCAATCCTTCACATTTATACAATTGCAAACACAAGCCTGCACATAGTATTGACATTGTTGGGTTTCTGTATTAAAAATGTAAGATGTGCTGCACAGGCTGCTGAATTCCATCTTTGTTTAAAACAGCTGGAATGCTTTTGTCTTGCAGTTTAGCCTTAATTTATGTCTTAGACAGAGTGTAAAACACAAGCAATACAGAAGGTGAAGTTTCTATTGCCTTGTAAAAACATGGTGGGAAATTCTAGCATTGTCCAAACTAGCAAGTCTCCAAAATCATTTTATGTAGTAGATATACAGTATTAGAACATCAAATTTCTCTTATCTGTTCCAGGGGTTCCAGATTAAATTTTCTTATCATGAAATTTATCATGAAATCATGAAATTTCAAGGTTTCAGTCTCGAATATCACATAGAGGATCTGATACAGTACGGTATAGCTCAATATAGGTATTTCCATAAAAAAAAGCAAGTTTCTTAATGCAGCTTTAAATAAAGGAGTCATACAGTAAGTATTTATGCACATTTGAATGTGCTTTGAAAATAAGAGCAAATTGTCCAAAGTAAGTAGCAAGGAGTAGCACAAACCTGGCCGGAGCAAAGTTTCCTCCTTTCAGTATGTGTATTTCTGCTTTTACTCTGTTACGCAAAAACAAACACACCTCCATATTTCATGCAGTCGTATAATATTTCCATTCCAAATAACCATATGTGAAGCACAAATCTAAAGGCGATTGCTTTTAAACCTCACTTGTTTATTTATTTAATACACTTTTAGACCTTTTAAAATGTCTCTAATTTTGTATTATGTCCATAAAATTGAGTCATATAGACCAAGGATTCTTACATTTCTTGCAGCCAGAAAAGTGCAACTGTAAAACATATTTTACTGGCCCTCTCTGTCGAGATTTATTTCTTGAATATTATTTAAATGTGTACACTACTATTTGGTTATTTATTTAAGCCATACATCTTTTTATTATAAATCTTTCCAGTAGCAGACTAAATGTAAGTCGAAATTATTTATGGACCTACTTGTTTTTGAGTTGTTTTGGTTTGGATTAAATAATTCGACAGAGTGAAAAATAAAGGAACTCAATACTAAATATAACAATTTGATAAAAGAGGGTTGTGATTTCTAGCACTCTAACATAAAACAAAAACTTCACACATCCCCAGGCTGTGCTTCACGGGCCCTTGATATAGACTATACAAAGGTTCTGGCCAAGATCTTACAATTGTTGAACAAACAACATTAATTAAATGTAATTACATATATGAGAATCTGTTTAAGTTAAGACCACTTTCAAGTACCATGATTATGCTTTTTGAATAAAAAAATAACAAGAAAAACTGCAGCTCAATTTATTAAAATAAAATGCTAAAAATAAACAACAACCTGGGTTTAGTTCTTTGCATATGTGCTCTTAATTTACATGTTGTTAAGTATGGAGAAGATGTATACATTTATGCTGTGGCATTGTGCATTATGGGATATAAATACATACACTCTATACTGTGGTATATTCAAACACACTTCCTGATGCATGCACATGACACCTGAGCTGTGTAGCTCCCTCTAGTGTAATTAACTTTAATTGTTCCTTGATTGTTCCCCCCCCCCCCTTTTTTT
>MU551696.1:3104778-3119541 GCA_024362625.1 Silurus asotus | reverse complement strand
TGGGGGTGGTTGCGTGTGTGTTGGGGTGCGGGGGGGGGGGGGGGGGTTTACTACTTGAAGCTAATGTGCTGAATTTTTTGATGACTACATGGTAATGAATGTCTTTAGAATTAAGTATCAAAGTATAAAATAGGTTTGATCCAAACTCCAATAACTATATAAGAAATAAAACTAAAAAAATGTCAGAAGGGATGATGGAAATCTCAGGTATAAATAAAAGCTCTCCAGGCTAAATAAATACTCAATATATCAGTGGACACATTTTAACAAAAGCCCTATTATTTGAGTAGTTGGATTATGTTCAGAAGGGAACAATGAAATTTATTTTACAGTAAATGGGGTCTCTGGCTGAAAAAGTTTGAGAATCCCCTAGTCTGTAGGATTCGTATAAATCTCTGACTTATTTACAGATCAATCCTTATACTCTTTACATGCCAAGTTGGCATTCAATGTAATTCAATAAAACATTATACATTTTGGGTTTTAACTTTTATTTTGGGTATGGTTTTTTTATCATTTTTTAAAGGTTCTGTGTATAGGCCAAATTGTAATCAATTACAAAAGCTGATAAAGTACTACAGAATAGGATTACCATTAATGCTCCCAAGTGACGTTCACCTTATTGTCGGTACATCATTAGATCAGCAGTTTGAATCAGAACACAGACATCTGTAGCCTGGAGCAAAGGGAGTAAATTTGGCAACAACTGCTATTTCTAAGTGATGGCAACAACTGCTATTTCTTACATAGATTTTTATTTAAGACATAAAATGTTTTTCTTCATATGCAGCTGAGGTCATTGGTAATAATAATGTCAAAGAAATACACAGGAGTTTGTGCAAAAACTATGTGGTTTAATAGTGTCAAAAAGTCATGGTTGCTGTTTATCCGTAGTTTGTTTCTTCCTTTCAATCAATCTCTTTCCTTCTGCAGTTTAGCATACATGTTGTCAATAAATGTTCCTATATCCCTAATAGTTTTAGGAAAAATGCTCTTTTTTTTTTGTTACTTTGGTTAACAAGGCTTCTGTAGATTATCGCCTGTTTTATTTTTAACAATTTGAACTGGTTGCCAATAACAATGTACCTGTAAATGCAGTGGTTTCGTTTTCTTCAGAATTTTAGCTTTTTAACCCAAGATGAGGAACCCACCTCAGGGTACTCTTCCAGAACTTGTTTCCTGTATCCCTTTTGTGTTTTGCATTAAAGGACTTAACAACAAAAGCAACTTGTTCATTTGCAGAGAAAAGGTCTAACTTCTTAATCTGAGGGTAATCACACAGATAAATACAGAGGTGAAAAGGACTTGCACAACAAACTGTCCATCAATAAGTCCTATCACTGATTTTGCTTCAGCAAATCAAAGAGCATTTAAATGACCACTCATCACTATCACAAAAGCATAAAAGGTCAGATAACGCTGTCTTTAAAGCCTGTCAGTGTAGAGTGCAGACAGTAGTTTGTCATTAAACAGCTCATGTACCACAAAACTGTAAAAAAGCATTTGCACCAAAGCTGTAAAGAACATATACAATAACTAGATAAAGTCTATGTGCATTGCAGCTTGTACACATAGCTTGTAGTTCCTTAGTACAAAGCTTTTCTTGAACATCAGACAATCAGACACTACATATACTTCATCTGAAAAATTACACTGAGAAATTAATGTGAGTTTAACTCTCTTGCATTATGCCAAAGTCTGTTTTACAGTGTCATGCAATGATTCAGCATCTAAACTGTCTACTGGTTCCTTATTTTGCTCTTCTTGAATTTAACTCTCAGATCCAATCATCATCATTATCCACTTTTTTATATATATATATATATATATATATTTTTTTTTTTTTCCCTTCTCCTATCTGGTTTACAATACTTTTTGTTTTAAAATTCAATAACTATTACATTTTTAAAACTGCTTCAGCACAGTGTACAATGTACTTTAATCTGCTGAATTGAAACATCGATATCAATCCAAAGAAAATATTGTAGAAACTTACTGGAATCTGTATATTTTAATAATTGTCCTAATAGTCCCTATGGGACTCCAGTAGGTACTGACTTGTGATCTACAAGTTGCCAGAAGTGTTCAATTAATGGTATACACTCGATCAGAGTTTTCCACACTTTTTCAATGAAGGGCCAAAAATCAAACTTGATTGAGAGCTGTGGGCCAGAAGTAAATGTTGTATTATTTCAAATTGTGTTATGTAAAAAAGTACGATTGCAATGGTTCCCCTAATTTCTGGTTTTATTATAATTATAAATAAATGATAGTACTGTAATCTGTTTACAGTACTGGTTTACAGGAGTGGTACAGTTCAGTGAAACATTCGGTACAATGAAAACAGTAAACAATCCCATTTAGAGAACAATAGAGTCCAATGCCTAGTAGAGTTTTTCAATTTATAAGCAATACTTGTACGGCTGGTCTTTATTTCTGTACATTTTCCCCCAATTTGGCCTGCAACTGATTTGCTGAAAAAGTCATGACATTATGTAGGCGAGAGTCTGTTAGATCGCTTCTCAGTTCACACTTGATCCAGTTTGTCAGACTGTAAGTCTGCTCATAGAGGTAGGTACTGCCAAAGTGTTTACTGCTTAAAAATATAACCTAGATGAATTTAACTATGTACATTTCATGTTTCATTTATTTGGTATTCCAGGCCCTAGTTTGGGCATCTCTGCACTAAATATTACATGCCAGTAAGGCAACATATCACAACAGAAACCCACATGAACGATTACCTTTTGCATTACAAACTCAATTACAACCATTACAAAAATCTATGTAGGTTTCTAGTGCATTTTTATATATTACAGAAATAAATCAAACTCGTGAATATTTGCTATTGTTTTTTGGTGCATGATCTTCGCTTTACATATATTTCTTTTAAATACATATTATATTATGTGCGTGTTTTTTTTATGTTAAAATTCCTACCTTTCTTCTTACTCTTAGACATTGTAGACACTCCCACCTGCACAGGGCATATGTATACTTGTACACTAGCGCACTACGCAGAGCTCTAGAGTATCAGCTCTATATGGCTGCTCCACTCATACTGCTCAGTACGCTAGTATGCTGCAAGGGACGTAGTCAGGAAGCACATGATCGCTGCTGTTTACATGCAGCGCAATGCCACGACTCAACTAGACTAACAAAACTGCTGGCTTTTTTCACTTTGCCGGTTTGTTGGATTATATTAGTGACTCAGATTCACAGGATCTTTGTCGGTATGAGGGTTTAGCCAGCTCTGCTGTACTGTATACTCCGGATTGAGGATCTGCCTGGCTTTGCTTCACCAAGCGACCAAAAGCAGTGGCATAGAAGAAGAAAGGTAGAAGAGAGCTGATCACGTTACAGCTGTTTTATTGCCACTTTTTTGGATTGAAAGTCGGTAGGTTGAGGTGAATTAGCTCGCATGCTAGCTATCCTTTGGTCAGGTTCCAAGCAGCAAGTTCATGTGGACTGAGTAGGAAGTGAGCAGTTAGCTAGCTGGCTAACTGACAAGGCAGCTTGTGACTGCTGTAGGTCTGTTACTTGTGCTGTACATTCCTGTAAATATGTCCCCGTTCTGCTAGAGGACAAATGTAGTCACTGTTAGAAGATAAATTGCGGGATGTATAATAATTATTTATTTGTCTTGTGTTTTTGGGGTGGAAACCCAATGTTCCTTTTATATGTGACTTTTATACACAAAATCTATAGGCTTCAATATTATATCTTTTAGTGATCATGTTAATAGAAGGTTCTTAGAGGTATGATAAGAAAAGTGTGTGTGTGTGTGTGTGTGTTGAAAGCCAGCAGGATTCCCAGATGTATAGCTAGATGATCTCCATTGCATGGCCATGGGGGTTATCGAGGAGAGCGATGTGGAGCGTAAGTACACTCTGAGCTCATGTTCACACCATCAAATGACATTTATTAACTCTCCACCTCTGTAACGGTCTCCGAGCTGCTCCACCTTTTTGATCTTGACCCACCAATGCACCTTTATCTCTCTACGATACTGTATGTCATGCTGTTTAAACAGCTATAGAAAAAACATGAGCCGGGGAAGGGTTTTAACCCAAACTGACACAGGAGCAATTTCAGAAGGGTTTGTTATAAAGTGCTACATAACAACCTGCATAAAGACGACTAAAATATGCACCGAAAACAGATGATGACATAAATAGATATTTGCACTTTTGCATATTATAAAGATAAGGGTACTATCGGGACTACCAGAATTACTAATACACTAATTGTGACATATGATGCCAGGACTACAATATAGCACACCATAGAACACAGGTCATGATTGTCCTCTGTATTTTGGCTGAATCTGTGGTTTTGTTCACTGGTTACTTGCCTACATTAATAATAGACATACGGTAATACAATCATTGGGCTCTATACACCTGATGGGTATACAGCTCATTTAATTTTATTCCCCAGCTCTGGAAGTGACAATGAAAGCAACACTGTCAGTTACATTCTAGTGTAAACAATTACACTGTATAGTGACCAAGAAGTTCCATGCTGCATCATCTTAGCTTTACATTGTGAGTCAAAAAAAAAAAAAAGCATGTCCTTAAAGTGATTGTAATCCTGCTGTGTCAGATCAAGTGCAGTCAAGTCAAGGTTTAGACAAAAATCTATATCTGAGACTCCTAGAATCCAGATTGAAGCTTTTCTCTTCATCTTGCTGCTGATAATTACACGTACTTCACAAAGCAGTTAGGTTTAAGGTTTTATGGGGAAATTATTTCACTTCCTATTGTATTGAGTCATTTGGTTTTTCTGGAAGTCTTTCTGTAAATAAGACAAAGTAGTACCATTGTCTTGTGATTTTTGCATCAGCATACGATGATGTAATTCTCAACAATGGTTATCAAATTAATAATTAATTATGTAATATTTAAATAGATTTGAAAGATTCAGTGCATTTTTATATTTTAAAATGCCCTAGTTTCAGCCTCCACATGTTTAACTTTGTTTTAAGCAGCATGTTCTCTCAGCAGCAGTTGGCCCATGCTGTAATCACTGTAATCCCCCTAGTGTGATTGAACACCCACATTAGTTAACACTGTCTGCTAGTGAAGGGAGTAGGAGGAAATGTTTCCCTGTTAGTGTGCCAAACTCTGAAAGAAGCAGTACCTGCTTTTTTTTCTTCACAGTCACAATGAGAAAGCATGTTAATAGCTGCCTGATGGTCACATGCCTTATTGTCATGAAACCTGAACAGGAACTGTCCATTAAAATTGTGATCTTAGGCAGTAAAAAGCAATAATGTTTCCTCTAAGCACAACAGTCATATGCATTTCTACATGTCAGCTCGTGACGGTCCGGGTTTAGTAATCCTTGCTAAAGATTTATTTCAACACAATTTTTAGCCAATTAAAAAAAAAAAAAAAAAAAACTAGACAGTGGGTAACCTGGGTATGGTTTACGTGCTTTACAGAGGCAGAATAAAAAAGTGTGTCATATTTTTTTAGGATAATTAATCTCATAGGAAATCTGTTTTGATGAATAAGCTTTGATTTGTTTTTTTTTGGTGTGTGTTTGTGTGTGTAATCAGAGGTGACCCTCGCTCTACTGGATGCAGCTAATGATAAGGATGTGGGTGTACAAGAGCAGGTTCGAAAGTCTATCCTTACACTGGGGAACCAGCAGCCAGATAAAGTGCTGTCCATGTGCCAGGACTACCTGCTTAAACACTCCAAGGTCAGGCAATGATGCTGGTGTTGACTTTGTGTGTTCCAGGAAACTTATCAATAGGACTGCTGCTATATTCTAAAATATAAAAAAAAATTCCATCAATTAATTGATTATTTAAATAGGAAGTACTTTTTTAAATTAAAGAGCAATACCAAATACAGGGAGAAAATAAGATGGGTAATTAGTTTTTCGTTTTATAAAAAAAAAACCAAAAAATGTTTTGCTGAAATTACATACAATGATATCGCTGAAAACTAAACCCATATAGTGCATTTAATATAATATAATACAGTGTGTTTAAAAAGTCCCCTCGTAGTGGTTGCGTACGGTAAGTTATGGGGAACAAGTCGTTTAATGGAACTCATGATTATTCTCATTCATGTATTTATTTATTAAATCTCACGGGTTTTATTGTCTCCCGAAAAGTTTTCCACACTAAATCAGTGCATTTATATTCACGTCTACAGCCGAGGGACTTTTTGAATGCACTGTATATAAATAAAACATATCTAAATCGAATTGCTTTAAAAATGAAACACGCACTGTACCGTGTTTCCTTTGTTTTACTTGATTTACTTCCCAAACTTTTGATCCCAAACTGTTTTTTTCATGTTGCAGCATCGTTGGTGTTACCTGTCCAGAGCGCTCTATATATTTTAGTGGCCGGTGCGTCAGTATGTGTTTGGGAAACACAGTAATTCGTGTTTAGTTAATAAACTAAATGAAGCATCAAAGCAAATTAATTTGCCCCGATGAATTTATGTACGGTAATTGAATTACTCAAATTACTTGAGGAATCGTTACAGTTCTACTTATCAGACCTATGTCAGCGGCACTATCATGTATATTTGTTATGTTATATGTGCTCATCTATATATTGCTTTAAAATGGGAACATGCTGTGGTATTTAAATCTTAAATAAGCACCTGCCACCCCAAAATTTACGTTTATCCCTGCCAAGCATTTAAACTATGTTTGAGAGACTTTTTTTCTTATTCAGAAATGTTTGGCAGTGGCATATAAGAAATGCACATCGAATAAAGGAATGTTCAAAATAGCAATCTGCACAAAAGCTGACAGTTCTGCAGTAAACCATTTTAATAAATCTATCATTTCCTTCCCGAATGTGACTCAGCATGTGATCGCTTTGATACCAAGGAGAGAAAAAAATGTTGTGACATGTTGTGTTTTAAAGAAGATTTACCAGAAAGTCGCAATGAATTAATGAATCATATAGAGTTAGATGAAAATGATTGCTTACAAGGTGAGAGTTTAAAATTCTTTATTTTTAGTGCAGTAACATACTGTATTTTCCGGACTATAAGCCGCTACTTTTGTCCTACACATTGAATCCCGCGTCTTAAACAATGAAGCGGCTAATTTGTGGATTTTTATTGGGTTTTTCCGGGGTCACACACTTCAACACAAAAAACCTGTGCCCCATAACTTTGGACCAATAAAAAATTGCCGAATGGGTTCAGGTGAACCAATAAAACTCTTTATATTAAATCAGATGCGCTCCCACTGAATCAGACCGCACCACATCATAAATATGGATGAGGTTCCTCTGATGTTTGACCTGCTGCTCACTCGGACTGTCTACAGGAAATGTGAATCATTCGTCACACTGAAAACAACCGGGCATGAAAAAACACTTCACCTGTGTACTGAGCTGCACGGCTTCGGGAGAAAAGATTCACTGATAATGATTTTTAAACGCACGACGATGCCAAAAAAAACTCCCAAGAGAAATAGTTGTGAAAGGAAGGAGGAAGACAGTGAACAATAACTTTTTTGGTAGGCTACTGTTTAGATACAAGCCGTGTTACAGACACTGTCTTTCGTTAAAGCCTGTGTAAACACATGCGGCTTATAGACAGGTGCGGTGTATTTATGTAAAAAATTAAAATTCAGAGGGTGTGGCTTATATTTGGGTGCGCTTAATAGTCCGGGAATTACGGGTAAACAGCAATACAATACAATTTCCCTCTTTTAAATGTAAAATATGTACATAATACAAACAAACTACTAACAAAACAACAAATAAAATTTAATCAAATAAAAATAATTACCTGTGGGAGGTCAGATATATATTTTTTTATAATTCAACTCCAAAATAAAAGTTGTGTATTGTAGGGTCTCAGTATATAGTAGGGGCTGTAGAAAAAAAATCAAACCAATTTCCAATATTTAATAGGAGAGAAGTGAATTTGGGGAAATTTGCAAACACTGTTGCCTTACAAATTCAACCCATTTAAACAAGGATTCAATAAACACATTTTTCTGAATGCGTAGAAATAAAGTGTTCTTTTACATTACATAGATGTCATTTACAATATCCAGACAGAAAAGTTGTGAGATTGTGGTAAAATATTTTGTGGGTAATTAGGACCACATGAAGTATACGATTTATTAAACCTTTCCTTGTTTGCATATGTATTGTTAATGCGCTTATTTATTGCTTTCGCTTCTCTAGATTCTCTACAAGAGTCTGCTTAACCTTAACTGTGTGTTTCTTGTTCAGCTGGTGGCAGGCCACAGAGTGGTGGTTCTGCAGACTATAGAGATGGTAGTAAAAAGCAAGATTGAGGACATCAGTTACCCTAAAATAAAGACCACCATTTCACTGGCCTCAGATGAAATGACCAGATTTAAGGTAATAGTTCATCAATTTACCAAAAGAAGAGTAAGAACAAGTGACTACAATATTTAATAAGTACAAAATGATTTTTTTACTTTTTTGCAGGAAGTTGTCCATGACTGGCAGCAAACGGCTAGTAACATTTTGGTTGCGGTAGGGAACAAGTATATCAATGAAATCATGGAGGACATCCTCTGCAAATTCCAACCAGGGGTCCTGCCTCATTACTTTGTCGTCCAAACATTAGCCAGTCTCTCCGACTCCAATGGTAGATATTTTGGCCTGAATCCATTAACAGTAACACGGTTGTTTTCACCTGTTTTAACTCTATGCATGTTTGCATTGTAACTCCATACGAAGCATTTAAACACATGTGCTGTGATGGATTTGTAGAATTTGACAGATTGGCACATTATATCCATGGGGGCCTTGAATGTTAAATAGAATGTTTACTGTCTTTTTCAGCTGATTCAATGCCTTTCTTAACTACAGCTTTAAAATACCTTAGCTAGTATTTTCCAGGGTTTTTTTTATTTAACTGTCACTTTCCTTTTCACTGAATATTCAATTTGAACTCCGTCTGCTTGCAGTTTATGGCATGGTGCCGTTCCTTAGTGCTATCTTGGGTACCATGTTGCCAATGTTAGGACTGGCCAAGCAAGACAACATGAAATGGGTCTTCTCATCAGGTAAGATTACAGTAGATTAGATGTAAACAAGTGAGCAAAAACTATAGATAGCTAAATTAATTTATTCATCTTCTGTACCTGCTTAATCTTCTCAGCATCGTAGTGACTCCAAAAATTGTCCTCGGAAATCTAGGTGTTAGTAAGAAATATGTCCTTTTTTTTTTATATGGGATGCTAATTAGATGTTAAGCGTCATACATATGAAATGTCTAGAGCAGGGGTCACCAACCTTTTTGAAACTCAGAGCTACTTCTTGGATACCGATTCATGTGAAGGGCTACCAGCTTGATACACACTTCTGAATTGATCTTTAATTATATGTTATTATTAATAATATAATTAATGATATTCATCTATATCTAGTCATCTATATTTAAATATTGTCATTTTCAAATTCACACCAATGCAAGTGTAATTTAAAAAAGAATAGTAACAAAAGAAATTAGATGCAGCTCACTGGTAAGTGGCGCTATGGTGAGTTATTTTTTAGAGAAGGCCTGCGGGCGACTCATGTGGTCCTTGCGGGCAACATGGTGCCCGCGGCACAATATCTACCTCTAATCTTTTCCACAAAGAGACAGTATGGGTGCAGGTTTTCATTCCGACCAATCAATGGTCACACCTGATAGTCATTTAAACAGGTAGAATTTGGTGTGGATTTGCCTGGTTGGAATGGAAATCCTGCAACAACACTGGCCCTTTGTGGAAAAGATTGGACACCCCTGCTGATATTGTGCCGCGGGCATTATGTTGCCCGCAAGGACCACATGGGAAATATTGGGAAATATGGAGGTAAGACATGTGACCGAGGCATCATGACATGCTTTAAAAGTAAGTCATAGACAGATGAGGTGTAGAGAAGCCGGTAATTTTCCAAAATAAAACATCGTTCATCGTTCTGTGCTGCCATCCTCATTAAGTGTTCTTATTGCCTTTAGCTCTTTCACGCTTCAGCGAGAGCATTCTGGAGTACCTGGCCAACTTGGACAAAGCGCCGGACCCAACAGTTCGCAAGGACACTTTCTCCAGTGAAATCTATGCTGCCTATGACATCCTCTTCAACAGCTGGCTACAAAGCAGAGACACCAAGGTGCAGTAAATTCGACAAAGCGTGAAACCAATTAGAACTAACTCAATTATACAGCCAAAAGGAGACTGTCTGAGAAGATCTTGGCGACTTAAGAGGGAAGCTGTTATTGAAATCTTATTTTTAAGATTAACTTTTTTATTTTTAAAATCAGAGCTGACCCCATTTGTATATTTGGAACACTACCAGGAATTTAGAAATCCACTGTGCAAACTTTGCAATCTAACTAGAAGACTGCATTGAGGACAACTAACAGGAGGTTTCTTAAATAAAATAAAGTGTTTTGGGGTATTTGGAAATCGTGTAGAAATATACAGTTGTAAGAAACTCACTAAAGAGCATTTGTAGTTAATCAGTCAGTGATGCATGTCTTTACTATGCATGGATTCATCTATAGCCATTTGAGACCTTTTAGTCAGTAGACTTTTTTAAGTAGTGCCCAAGGCTGTGCGATAAATCCCCAGTGAACGAGTCTGAAATATAAGCCAATGTTTGAAAAATGTTATTTTCTTCATTGTAGGCTTTAGTCTTTCTATTGCAGCATTGGAAATCTATTTATTTATCTTTTCATGCATGAAGTATATTTCACCATGTATATTGCAATGCTTTGTTATACTGTTTATTAATTTTTTTTTTTCATTTTAGAGAATTCATTAGAATTCATTGTGTCTTTATATTTACGATATGCTTGTATGATCTGAATTTGCTGGGACATAATTATAATAACAATATACACCGTGTTTCAATTTATTATGCATATGCCATTTTTGTTTGGTTTTACAAAATTGTCAGTATGTTTAAAGATTTAATTTTATTCATTCATTTTATATTACAATGTGGATATTATTACATGTAAAAGAACTTACAATGTCAACAGCTTTATTAATTTTCAAAAAACGAAATAGGTTTCAAATAATTATGCAGAATGCACTTTAAAAACATTCAACAAGTCATAACTCAAAACTCAAATCTGTCATATATGGTGCATGGACAGAACTTTTATAGAAATAACATTAAAATTTACAACAAAAATAATTATTCATATTACATTTATTATATTATCTAATATATATACTGTATATTATATGTATTATATTACTAAGTTACATGTTAATATATGAGCCCTTCTTTGACATTAACAACTCTCGTCCATTTAACTTGTAAGATTCCCATATTTCATGAAAGGTTGCCAGTATTGACACCCACAGCTGTTGTTTGGAGCTGTACCTCCTCCCACTCTGATAGATCTTCCTTTTGTGTATACTTTACAGGTTCTCAATAAAATTGAGGTCAGGGGATGATAGTGGCCACACCATGTTTTTTTTCTTCTTCTCCTTTTATGCCCGTAACAACAGTGTGTGATTGTGCGTCATCCTCCATAAAAATCATTTTATTTCGCAAATCACAATTTTTGTTTTTTTACATGACTGAAAATGATCAGTTAGGAACTCCACATATCTCACAGAGCTTATTTTAACACCGTCAGGGAATCTTGAAGGGAGCTTCCATCTCACTTCTCAATATTCCAGCCAAATCATCACTCCATGCTGACATCAGTCTTAGAACAGGGTGGCCATCCACCAGCCATCCAGAATTTCTCCACCGGCACCATCCAGTGTAGAACGGCATTTGTCAGTGAACAAAACAGATAGAAAAATTTGACTCCATATTTAACTGAGCCCACTGTAAATGCTTAGGTTAGGGGTGGCTGTTGTTTGGGACTGAGACAATGGGAATTCCTTGGGATTCCAGAGACACTAGCATCTTCAAAAAACATTTTGCTGCTTGACAGGCTTTTAAAAAAAAAAAATCATTTTTCTTTTTAATTACTATACATTTTTCTGACAGAAATCTTTCTTACTACTCCTTTATCTGATCGAACTCTTCTGTTTTGTGGATCTCTGTTTACTTTCTGTGATGTATCCATTGTTTTCGTGTCTTTTGCAAGACATTGCACTATTTCACGCTTTCATCTTCAGAAAGGTCTTTCTTTCGCTCCATATTGCATTAGAACTGTGACTTCCTTAATAATGTGGAACAACCTCAAGTAGGTTTCCTTCTTTAGCTAAAATCACCTGGCAAACTAATTAATGAAACTGAGACTGAGCCCAGTTATCTCATAATATATGGGAAAAAACAAACAAACAAATCCTTTTCTTTGAAAAACTGAAACCCGTATGTTTATTTTATTAAAATGCTACTAAAATGTTACTTACATAATAATGTGTAAATAAAGTGTAATAATATATATTTTTTATTAAATCAAATAGATGAAATTTTGATTGAAAAGAATTAATGGCTTCTGAGAAAGAAACTGTTTACTGTGTTGTTGGTAAATCAAATGTCAAGTGTGAAGTATAGTAAGAGTGTGTGTGTGTGTGTGTGTGTGTGTGTGTGTGTGTGTGTGTGTGTGTGTGTGTGTGTGTGTGTGTGTGCATGCACTTATCTTGCAGTTGCGTCTAACTGTAGCTGAGGCTCTGGGGTTGATGAGTCACTTGATTGCTCATGACAAGTTGGAGGAGCAGCTTCCTAAACTTCTTCCTGCAATACTTAACTTGTACAAGAAAAACCCTGAGCACTACATCATCAGCAAGGTGCAGTTTTTCATGACTTCACTTACTTACTGTGACTTGACTCACTGGAGATGCATTCTCCAATTCTGGGCCAAACCCAAAATTCAGGATGCACTTGGCCGAAAACCAAAACCGAAAATTGCTTATTTTTAATTATTTCTAAATACTTTTTAAAATAATTAATTGTATTCATATTAGACTTTTTAATCTTGCGAAATTGTATTAATCTGAACTGAAAAATTATGAACCAATAAAATAATCACACTTAAAAAATTTTTATAAACAAATTGGAAAACTGAACTTAGAATTAAACTAAATATTTTAGAACAAACTCAAATATCTAATTTTTCATTGAGTTTTTTTTAACATAATAAAATGTTACAATTTTTGTGCAAAACAGCAGTAACACAAACTAGAACCAACCTCAACCTGTAAACAACAAATGTAGCCACAAGTCCGGGAACAAAGTTTTAAATGCTACACAAACGCTGTTATTTTAATAACAGTGGCAGGTTTTTCTTCAAGAAAAACAGTGGCTCAGCTTTCTGACAGGAGAAACGGTTCCTTCTCTCATTGAGAACAAGCGATGCTGCACTGAATAACTATAAACTAAATTATAACTGAATAATTAAAAATGATCACTTCTGCCGATGGGTAGTTCAGCAAGAAAACATGTCCAGTTGTGATGTAGTGGTGACTACTGCTTTAAAATACTACTTTATATTGATGACATTGATGACTATTGATAGACATGATTGCCCTTCCATAGGTAGTGCTGTGATAACGGCTAGAACAAGCATGTAATCTGAGCGCCAAACACGGGCGGCATATTTTTGGTTTGTGATTTTTTTTTTTTTGCCCCCCCCTTTTTTTTCTTTCGCCAAAAAATGTTCAGCGGTCAAAAATTTGGTGCATCCTTATCAAGTACGCTACATTGATTCAGCTCTTTATTGAGTAGTTAATGAAAATAAATGAGTAAACTATTAGAAAAATATTAAATAAGTGTAACCTTTATCAGTAAGGTGTGTGTAATTTTGTATATGTATTTTTTGCTGTGTGTGTGTGTGTGTGTGTGTGTGTGTGTGTGTTATAGAGTCTTTGTCAGGTCCTGGAAGCCTCTGTGAATATGGGTAGCAGGGTGCTGGAGTCTCAGATGGACAACCTTCTAGTTGCGCTGCACCAACAGGTTGTGGAGGTTTTATTTCCTTTTTCTTTTTGTTTTTTCTTATCGCTACTCTATTTCTCACTCTCTTTTTCTCTCTCTCTCTCACTCTCTCTCTCTCTCTCTCTCTCTCTCTCTCTCTCTCTCTCTCTCTCTCTTTCTCTCTTGCTCCCTCTCTTTCTCTCATTCGCTTGTGCAAGACACACATAGGCTGTTTTGTAAGCAGTCCTTTCCTATATGCTGTTGCAACAGAACAGGTTTTGAACAGGCTTGGTTTGTTTAAATAACCCCACCCAGCTCACATGTACAAACCTGCCAAAACATAATGATTAAAAAAAAAGACTAGAGACATGTTTGTAATACTTGTTTAATTAATGCGACTACCTAATGGCTCAGTTTATCAATGCTTATTGATGCTTTATATTTTGGCCACACAGTTTCAGGTTCATGTCTACTGAACTATTCACGTCGTTCCACCTCATTTAAGACACAAATAAATATTTATTTTGTTCAAGTCAGCAAATGTTTGTCCAACCCTGTGTTCTGATGTGCTCTTTCAGGTCTGTTCACCTCTGGACTATAATAATCTTCCAACTGTGAAAAACCACAACGAAGTTCTGCGATGTTTCACCGTCCTTGGTAGGGATTTTTTTTTCTGAACACTGGTTACTGGCAGATACCCGATTTAAATTATTGCTTTTATTTAGATCCCAAGTTGGTGGATTTAAGTGAAGCATTGATTTCTACTGCATATAATGAGCAGTTTATTCCCCTTATGGACATCATTTGGACACAACATTCTTTAGTCTTTTGGTGTCTAACATGAATGTTATAGAATAATGAGTGTACAGTGTGTCTGCAGTCAGGTGACTGCTGCTGTAATGCAGTGGTTTGGGGGGGGGGGGGGG
>MU551696.1:3084475-3104767 GCA_024362625.1 Silurus asotus | reverse complement strand
GGGTTGGGGGGGGGGGGGGGGAATTAAATTCAAGTCGAGTTAATCTTTAGACGCCTCGGCTCCTTGCGTCGCTAAAATTACATTTCACAAGTAGATGTTCGCTGTATTGACAAGGCTTTGCTAGTGCTTTTATAGAAATTTTTCTGTGACTGTGTAATTCCTACTGGTTTATTCGAATCTGAAGCGTACTAAGTAAGCCAAATAAATTTTAAATGCACCAGCAGCACATTTCTTGGCCGATAATTTATTAATTTATTTTTTATTAATATAATTTTTTCTGTCTACCGCTGAAAGATGGGTGGGGATGGCTTTTGGATTTTAAGTTAGGAATTGTTACCGTTAGAATACTGTACTGTACGTCCAAGTCCTATTGTAATATTTAATTCTTTGTCTGTCTCTGACACAGCCAACACATTCCCAGACCGACTGATGGTGTTTGTCCTGCAGAGACTGGAAAACAATAATGAGAGAAACAGAATGGGCTCCCTGGCTTTACTCAGACACCTC
Source organism: Silurus asotus (assembly GCA_024362625.1). Taxonomy (NCBI): domain Eukaryota; kingdom Metazoa; phylum Chordata; class Actinopteri; order Siluriformes; family Siluridae; genus Silurus; species Silurus asotus. Next base: position 3,104,260 of record MU551696.1, on the reverse strand, counting down.
ATCAACTCAACAAGTGAGACTCTGTCGTCATCAAATATAACACTTATGTGATAGATTTAAGAGGCTCCTGATTCAACAAGTCAGCGTTATCTGATGGATCATGTGCTGGAGATGCTTCAGTTTTTATTTGCGTAAAAAAAAAAGTTTAATATTTTATTAGTATTTTAGTAATCTATAAAATTTAAACTGTGTGTTAATATTTTTTTGATTGGCTTTACTAAGAAAATATATTACATTGTTTTATTTTTTATAGCTTCCATAATGGAAAATAAAAAGCTTTTTATTATTGCAAGTATGAGGCAGCCTCTAGTAGACCACAGCAACAAGGTGAGCATTTCAATAATTTGTGGATAATGTGCACTTCATGTGTCTACACATCATCTTAAGGGGAAAATTGGCAAAAAGATTCAATTGGATAAAGCATCTTGATGTTTCAGTGGTGGACATGTCTGTTTATGTGTGCAGGTAAAAAAGAGAGTTGTGCAGGTCATCAGCGCCATGGCTCACCATGGCTACCTGGAGCTGGAGGGAGGAGACGTGCTTGTGCGGTTCATCGTTCAGCACTGTGCTCTGTCAGACACTTATCATGTACGTAGCTCTTTTAAGTTCGCTATTTTTTTTTTCATTTTGTACCTTCGTGTGCACCAGGCTTTTCTGCGAAGAAAGGGATGCATTGTGTAAATGATCTATATTAGAAAGTCCTTTTTACATCACAATAACCCCTGATAATGGTGCAGATATTACCATCCTATTTTTAGTTTCAGTTTTTTTTTTTTTTTTAACAAACTTCTTAAATATAATATATCCTGAATAAAAATATGATTAATATTACTGAATCTTAAGTGAAAAGCCCAAATTTGTATCTTTTTAGTTGTTTTAAGATCATCTGTGCAGATTGAAGCTCATTTAATGAATAGGAAAGCACTCTTTAGTTCATGTATTCTATATAAACCATTAGAAAAGGTATTTTATAAATAGACAGCAGACTGCGGCAAACTGCTTGATATTAATATTGTTATTCTGTGGAAATGCTAATGATGATGGATTGCATTTGCAGCGTGGACAGCGTCCTGTAGATCCAGAGGAGGTGACAAACGAGGCACTGAGAAGCATGTGTGATAACACACTCCATCTCTTCACCACAACTGTGGGCCGCCTGACTGATGTGAGAGTGGCACAAAAATCACACACTGACATATGGCCAGGAGGATTGGAATGACTGTAATACTGAAAATGCACATAGGTTTAGTTGTTGGTATCACTTTGAAATGTAACCACAAAGAGCGATTTTCTCTGAAGCGAGATTAGCATGATAACAAGTTCACTAAGCACTTCTGTATGAATTGCAGATCAGTGTTTTAGCCTGGTAAAAGACACTGTGATCTGTATGACACCACAAGGAAGGAGCGTCATGAACGTTTAACCGTAAACCTTAAACCTTCAGCCAGCATCAGCAGCCCCAACCCATAATAGCAGTGTCTGTGTGTGTTTGTTCTGGACGAGGTCAGCTATTTTCCTGTATAGCTCCCAACATTAACAGAGGACTGATGACAGAGCTCCGTCATCACGCTTGCACTTTGAGAGTTTTAGTGTGCAGACAGAGCGGGCTATTTTTAGTGACTTTGTTTCTAGGTGCTTTATATAGGACACTGATCTTATGCTTTTGTTCTGGATTAGTAACATGTCCCTTAAATCTACTCCAGCTATTTGCCGTCAGTTAAGTTCCGTTCCTGAGCAGATTTTGTGCACTGTGTAAGTCAAGTTGGCAAGTCAGTTTGTATGCTGTAGGTGCTGTGGCCGATGCTGCTGTGCTACCTGACCCCGAGTCAGTACTTCAATGCCACCACACCTCTCTGCAAGAGCCTTATCTTGCTGGCTAATAAGAAGCGATCGGCCCAGGAACCCAATTTCATCATCAACTTCAATGCGCCAGGTGAGGGACATAATCAAACTATGCTCCATGTTTTTTATGCACACAAACACATACGTCATCAACAACATGCACATAAACCTAATCATGATGTCATCGATGAATGCGGCTCCAGACATTTTTAAGTGCAGAGGGCTTTTCCACTGGCTAAGCTATCCTGTGCCGGTTAAACCAGGCCATCACATAAACACACACTCTGACGCTCACAGCTTTGGCCAGGTGCCTTTTTTTTGCCTGCTTTTTTCCACTTCTTTTTGGAAGCAACATTTGGCTTACAGACATTTTGTTTCTATTAACATTTGTTTGGCTGGCCAGTGCTGTCTGGTTCTAATTAGTCAAACTAGAAGTGATATTTATCATGTGACTATAGGTCTGGAGTTCTGTGATGAAGGATAATTGTTCTTCACATTATTTAATTGTTAAATGCAGTTCTTTTTCATCGAGTGACTGAGTACTGTCTTATCCTTGTCTGTACTGCTGCTGATTCTATTTTTTGTATGTCATTTATATATCCTTTTATTTTTATATATAATATACACAATTTTTTATTTATTTTTTTACTTATTTTGTCTCTATAGGTTCCAGTCTTCCTTCTCCATATATACTAATGATAAGGCTTTTGGTAAGTGACTGTACAACATCTTTCGAATTCTGTCTCTCCAGAATCATTGGTGCCCTTCATGATTTTAAACAATGTCTATGCTATTAATTGAATAAATCTTTGTCTCTATAATATTGTAGTTTTTATACAACTGCTGATCGCCTGGGATTTTACATGCACAACAGTCAGTTTACTCAGAAAATAGACGATAAAGTCAGAATTAGTTTGAAGTCGTTCACTCAATCTGTCTTAACTAATTGTTACTTGAGTGCCACAGTCCATTTCATCATGTGCATCCCTTTATGGCTACAATTTACTATTCTAGATTTTACTCTATTTAACTTGACTCTAGTAGCTCCTTCCGGTATGATAATGCACCAATACGAAAAAATTATTTTAAACTGTTTTTAAAAATCACTTCAATGTTCTTCAGTGACCTTTTCATTCATTACATCTGAATCCAGTAGACTGACTTTGGGACGTGATGGAACGGGAAATTCACAGAATAAAAGTGTAGCTGAAAGGTCTGAATGAATTGTGCGATGCAATAACATCAGCACCTCCCAAAACCTTGTGTAATCTTTGCCATTTAGAATTGAGAGCAGAGGAAGGCTGTACTTTAAATTATTATGGTATTCCTAATAAAGTGCTCAATGATTATACATTACCCAGCAATATTTGAAAAACTCCCCTTTTTGCTGTGGTCTTCCAGAGGCTTTTTAAATACATCTGTTTAGAAAATTTAGAAAGACCTTGTATTTGACCGACAGGGATTTATAAGATTTCTTTAGCAAATAATCTGCGTGAAGAACATTTTTATAGAATCCTGTTCTTTAAAATAAAGGCACAGACCTTTGCTAGGACACATGACATTATGGACTATGAAGTGCCCTGAAGTAGCCATGAAAACCTGGCTGCATTTGCCAAGAAGCTACAACTGAGTTGTGGTTGGACAGTAATCCAAAGTGTGCAATTTTACAGAAGAGGTTCACTAACCACAGAATCATGCTTTCACTGAGGTATCCCAATCCCTTTATAAAATCCCCTTAGAATACATTTCCTTCAGTTCATCATTTCTTTCACATTATTTTTTTTTTGAGTAACCACAAAGATAATGTTGGCAAGATTTTACCCATCTTGACAACGTGCACCAAAAAAAATCTCCACCTGAATGTTTTTGTGGATTAATTAGTTTGCATCTAACGTTTTAATTTTTGAAGAAATAATTTGAAGATTTTTATTACACATCTGTCCGTCATTCCACTATTAATCATGTGTATTTTTAAATATAGAGCAAAACACGAATGTGAAAATGAGTGTGTGATTGCTGTCCTAGGTGAATGCCTCCATGCCATTCTCGTATCGAGGTCACGGTGCTCCCTCACTGAGTCTTCTGAATGCCATCAGTCCAAACATTAACCCTAAAGTTGAAGCACTATGGGAGAGTGAGGTCCCAAAACTCCTTAACTATCTGGAAGGTGAGTGTTCAAGTTTAACCTTCAGGCTGTGGCTGAACGTGTCGGTATGAAACAATGCAAATTCAACAAATCTGCTCCAGTTTTGGAACAGGCTATGTTGGACTGCATAAGCTATAATACATATTATTTATGAGGCACACTACAATTTTTGTCCTATTCACAGTTAAAATATTATTTAGCATAAGTTTTTCCCCACAGAGGACTTATAAATTTAAACAGTATTCTCATAATGTCTGTTGAGGTGAGGCCTTAGCTAAAAGCACGCATTTCTCCGAAAACAAACAAATTCCTATGTGAATTTATATGACAGCCAGACATGTCAACAAGCGAGCCTGTGTCATTTTAATGAGGAAAATGTTACATTTCCTAACATTCTCATAAAAGTATATGGTTAAAATAACATTCTTTTTTTAATGCTTGGTGTAAGCTACATTCATTTTGCCACACCATCTCTAACGAGGTGTTCTCTTTCACAAAACTAATCGTACTTTTATGATTAGAATCCACACCAGATGCATTTAACAAAAAGAAATGGGAAGACAGCCTCGTTCAGGTAAGTAGATCTGTGTGTTTAGAAAATTATATAAGTTTGCCTTTGTTTGCTTTCTGTTGAACTGCTTGTCTCTGGTATATTATGATGATTATTTTGCTGTCTTGCGAAAGTTCCTGTCTAAAACTCTGGTCACCATTGATGATGGCCAGTGGTGCTGTCAGCTGGCGGTTGAGGCAACCCAATATCTTCCAACCTATAACTCTTTAGAGGAGAAGGTCAGTTCTGCTAATGTTGATCTTCTTATTCTTGCTATACCTTGACGTTTGTAATTGTAAATATGAACAAATTATTTCCAGCGTCCTCTAAGCTCATTCATACTGATACGCATTACCCGTTCTAGAGCTTCCTGTATAAGTGCATCGGTGTGGCTCTGCAGCAGTCTTCCAATAAAGAGCTGGTGAGAAAACAGCTCCAGGAGATTCTGATCAGCACCCGCCATAACGACGCCACCGAGCGAGCGGTACGGCAAAGAAAACACATTACACACGCTGCTCTGTTTGCTTTTACCTCTTTTATCTGCCAGCATCTGTCTGGCCTCTCATACATCGTCTTAAGCACTCCAGATGCTGTAATCTCAGCCATAGGCTCGTCTGCTCACTTGTTTGACGTGACCTTTAGTGCAGTTTCCTGTTTGAGCATTCAATTAAAGGCACATGGTTTGAGTGTTTGTTTCACTCTATCAGGAATGCTCAGAGAAATGTGGTCTTGTGACAAGAATGTGTTTGAAGCTGGCTGCTAATTTGCAAAAGGAGAGGCCATGGCTAGGCTCAGTCCTGGTCAACAATACGGCTTTTCTACAGAGATTTGATCAGAGAATGCAGCCCAGCAGTTCCTAATTGCAGAATGGTGCATATTGATGATTGCACCGAACCACTGCTTGGAAATGGGATACTTATACAAGCATTTAAAATCTACTAATATGTAATAATGAGAATAACTGGGAGTGATTGGTTTCACAGGGAGTAGCGATGGCTGTAGGGCTCTGTGCCAGCAGTCATTTGGATGGCACTCTGGCCAAGCTTTACGAGTTTGGGAAATCTGATGCCTTCAAGAAAGCCTCTGGGATCTTCAGCTTGCTCAAAGTAGGTTCTGCTGGCTTGTCTGGTGAGAGGAAACCAAAATGTTTCAAACAAATCAATAAAGGGCTCACAGACATGTGCGGTTATAAATATTACTGCTCTCATTACTGCTAATGTTGTATTTTATGGATGTCTTGTCAAGCAGGATAAGAATGATGTGGATGTAGAGAAGATGAAGAGCACTTTGATTATGTGTTATGGCTACGTGGCCCTGAACGCTCCAGAGGACCAGCTTCTCATTCGTCTCGACAATGACATACTCTGCAACATCAGCAAGCTCTTTAACACCAAGGTAGGATTAACAGATGCTACACATTATGCTCGAATGGATCCTTTTTTTTAATTTAATTTTTTTTTTTTTTAAGTTCAACTCTGAAAAGCGCAACTCATTGACTGATATTCAAACTCCTACACACACAAACCCTATCCTTACCTAATCATACCCTGCCAGACACTTTATTACATAACGGAATTATAAATATTTTATTACTATTTAACTATTTATAAGTTATAAATGTACTCATTCTAATCATGTTTATTATGTGAAAGGGCTCAAACGAGGTGTAAAATTACATAAAGATTTGCTTTAAAAAATTTTTTTTTTTCAAAATTCAGTTTGATTTAAAGCATCCATTTTGTAACTAGACAGTTAAAAAAGCATGACTGGTTATTAAAATAAAAAAATAAAAAAAGTTAGTCAGACCACTGTACACCTCAGAGTCGTAATTCTTTCCTAAATGGAACAAAAAAACGTCTGTGGTTTCGTATTGTAGTTGAAAACTAGTGTCTGCTGGAGAAGCAGCCATGCTTAGCTTGGCACTCACCCTGAATGACCTAATGTCAATGAGATCCTGACTGAGGTATAGTCCTCTAAAAGGCCCATTTCGAAAAGTTACGAAGAGCAATGATACACTTTATTCCTAAAATTTGTATTTTTTTGATTGAAAATGTTGTAGTAGTCATTGTGCTTAGAATCAGGCTCAGTGCTGATCTCCTTTCACAAACATTTTATCAGTAAAGTTCAGTTAAGGTTGAAATGAAAAGCTATCTTTTACAGTAGGGGAACGGGTAACTCCGTGGTTATGATGATGTCTTGATCAAAAGGTCAAGTCCAACCAAATCCAATCACTACAGCAGCTGCCACTGCTTGACCTTAAGCAAGACCATTTAACCCTCTACTGCTCAGTGAATGAGAGAATTGTCTCTCTGGATGAAAGTCGCTGCGGGTGTCTGCCAAATTCAGTACAGTGGAACCTCGGAGCTCGTGAGGGTTAGGGACCAAGACCGGTTGCGAGTTCCGAATTTTCGCGACCTTTTGATACGCCCCTTCCAACCCAGTAAAAACCCAAAGAACACTATACGAAATCAACACTATTTCACTCCATAACACTTTATTATTAGACTATTTTAACAATACTTTATGTAAATTAACAGCAAATACAATGCTTAATTAAAAAAAATTAACTACAGGTACAGTTATGCAGTAGAGAAGTACAGAAAATACAGTACAATACAGTACAGAAAATACAGTAATGGGTAATTACTTTATATAGTATGCTGAAATGTGTTTTAATGAGATAAACCTTGATTAGAAATGTTAAAACTAGTGTTTTGAGCAGCTCACAAGCCGATCTGAATGAGAGTCACCGGTCGCAATGAAAGTCATGAGGCCGCGAGCTCCGAGGTTCCACTGTATATGTAAATGTTTTGTACATGATATAATGACATGAAACATAGTATTGTCGATGTGCGCTAGCTAGAAGCAATGACTACCCTGCTAAATAGATTATCTTATTAATGTCACCTTTGGATAATTGATTTGGTTTATTAACATTGGACTATTGAAGAATTGAAGACCAGGAGAAAAACTTTTCTATTCTTGAATTTTACACCAAGTGGATAATTGTATTACTTGTTCCTATCATTGCCTTTTAATGAATAACCTGTCTATAGAAAAAGCATGTATATTTACAGCAGCCATAAAAATGAAAGCACTAAAGGAATTTTTCAGAAGATATTCCAGTTTGCACGTACCCTTTTTTTGTCATTCCGATTAAAATCATTCAGATAAAAAGACTCTGTGGATTGTTTGCGAGACGTTATCTAATCCGATATAACTTTGTGACGTGCACATTAGCCTATATCCTGTTTGACACCTTTTATTCCTGTCAACGTAGAGTTCCATTATTTCTTATGCGCGCTATTTTTATGTGAAGTTTCGCTCTTAATCGATCAACAGCATGAATTTGTAGGCGTGCTACTGCTGGAAGGTATGAGGAAAAGACAGGTGCAGGAAGCTGAGCTTTTTCCGGTGGTTGTGGTTCGCCTGAGTCGCCAGTCGTTCACACGTTTGTGTGGACTGGTAGAGGGATTTATGCCCCCTAAGAAGAGACCGTCAAAAATGTTTTATACAAACTCTGCAACTGTGCGGAATACCGTGTTGTGGCAAATCAATTCTGTGTTAAAAAAAGTTTGTGTACATCTTCTGCAAGTAATCGGTTTAAAGAATTTTTATTTTGTTCAGTTTATAGAAAAGTTTATCCCATCTCTCTCAAACAGATTACAATGTCATTCGGTTTGGGAATTTCTTTTGTCTGATTAAGGTGTTTTATATTAAGCATTTTCATTCGGATTGGACTTTTAAACCGATTACAATGCTCCCTGTAAACGTGCCTAGTATTGCCGCAAAATACGAAACTTATTTTGGTTCATTTGGAGATTATTGGTGCATTAAAATCCTAGTTATCGATAGCTAGGCACATGTGTGTGTGTGTGTGTGTGTGTGGATACTCTTTTATTGTTTGTTTCAAAAAGGTAAGTTAACATCTAACTTGCCTGTCCTGATTAAGAGTTTACTATCAGTTATATTCTGGCATAATAAATATATGTTTATGCACACAGTATTGAAATGATTGTCAGGGTGGATACAAATCTTACACAAGAACATTTTTCTGTTGCATTTTTTTTTTTTATCTAATATTAACATTGCATTAGATGTGCTAAATATCATATTTATCCCTATATGATTTTGTAAACCAATTACTGTAAAGCTAAATACAATAGTGTACATCATTAATAAAATGCAGTGTGTTGTCTTGATACAGTATATTGTGTTGTACATTAAACTCCAACATTACTTTTATGTTGCACAGGTTCTTGGAATTAAAGTAGAGACTAAGGTACCATAAGGAGCCTCTTTCTTATTCTGACCTGTATAAAATCAACTTCATCCTTTAAACTATCTGTAATCTTGAGGCCTTCAATGAAAATCTGAGGAGCATGAACTTCTGAACTTCTCAAATTGAAAGTAAAAATGAAATAAAATAAACATTGTAATTATGTCTTTGTTAATGAGTTTCTCCAAAGAAGATGCATTTAACCCTAAGACCTTTAGATGTTTATTTAGAGGACTACTAAATTATCTGTAGAGCTCCTCTTGGTGTCTCAGTAAACTTCGTTCTGTGGCTTTGAGAAGTTCAGAAGGTTTAAGAATGAATATCTGTAACTAACCCGCTGAATACTTTCTGAATTATCACACTGATGGTTCTGTGGGCTTCTATGGACTGGCTTCTTTAACTTTCTTCAACAACCTACTTAATCTGTTTTTCTACTCACCATATTAAGGTGGAGGGTTATGATTTGCCTTTTCTGACTCTATCAACAGTTGATTATATTAATGCTTCAGATTGAGCTGAAAAGCTAAACTTGATTTGCTAAATAAGTGGAAATCCTTCGAAAGCGAATATAATTTATTTGTATTAAAGTAAATAGTAATTTATTTACATGTCTTCATTTAAACCTTTTGAGTGTTTTAAGAAGAAATGTACAGAATAAACAAGTCTTCTCTTGTGGCATGCCACCCTGATGTGGTCCAAGCACTAATACGAGTATGGCTTTCTTAAAGATTGGTGTGTAAAATGACCAACCTTTCTAATTAAGTCTTTGTTTATGTCTTTTACTGTGTTTAAAATTTCAACAGGACCTGACCATGAAGCTGAGTCTAATTCAAAGTATTGGCCTGATTGCAAAAGCCATTAATACCTGCGTTCACAAACAGGGATTCGTCTTCACCCGCAAGCAGGAACTCATGGGAATAATGATGGTGTGTGATTTGTGGGACATCGGTTAAAACACTTGATCATGATCCGTTTATTTACATGAGTGCTCACAGTATTGCTCTATTGGTTTGAATCAGGAAATAGTTTTTTTTAGGCCTTCTAATGACAAATTATTCCCATCGATTGATGAACAAACCAGGTTAAGGTCCAGGACATGCATCAGTTCTAGTTTGGATGCATCTCTGTTCTCGTTTCCAAGATGTCTAATAGGTTCAAAATCCAGAATTGTTTTTTCTTTTATTATTAATTATTGTACCATCATTGGCAGCTTTTTAGTTTTTTTTATACTTATCTTGGTCAACTCTGGAAATGCTTGTGGATATAAATTCACTGCTGGATGCTAGAAGCATGCTTGAGCCTGCCTTGTGCTACCTGCACACTGAGATGAATGCTTATTAATGCTAGAAATACTAGTCTGATATATTGAGTCCCTGACTATCTTCAAGTGACGATTGAAGACCTACCTCTTCCTGAAACACATAAATCAGCACTTTCCAATTGTAGAATTCAATAGTTATATTTATATAAAGTTTGTAATCTGGCGTACCAGTTTAGATTTATTCATCGCTAGAAACTCAAAGCACTTTTCTAGGGCGCTCTGGATAAGGTCGACTGCTGAATTCCGCAAATGTAAATGTAAATGTATTCTGCCTGAATTGTAGCAAAGAGTGCAATGACATGTGACCTATGTGCCGGAATGTATAATCTATTTAGAAGTGATTGATGTGTCTAATAACCTGCCACCTCATTGTATATGAGGTTTAGAAACAATGACTTGTCATAAAATGCTGTCAGTCTGTCTAGAGACCTCTTGTGTTTTCTTCTGTTTCACTAGGATTTCATTAAGGCGGAGCCAGTCGATGCCATGCGTACTCCAGTGCGCCACCTTGTTATGACCACATGTGCCAATCTCAAGTATCCTTTAAAGAGTAAACCTGACCCTAGATTTATATAACACACAAAACTTTATTTCGGCTTCTCCCGTTAGGGGTCGCCACAGCGGATCCTCCGCACGTTTGATTTGGCACGTTTTACGCTGGATGCCCTTCTTAACGCAACCCTCCCCAATTTATCCGGGCTTGGGACCGGCACTGAAAGTGGCTGGGGATGGTTCCCTGACCGGGAATCGAACCCGGGTCGCAGCGGTGGGAGCGCTGCGTCTTAACCACTAGACCACCAGGGGACCTGACCCTAGATTTATATAATTTATTATATAATACTAAACCTACTAATATACTAGTTTTGGTATTATAAATCTAAGTGAAGAGCTGCTTTGATATTAACATTTTTACATTAGAATTTGTGTGTGTGAATGTGTGTAAATACACAATATGGCCAAAGGTTTGCAGACACCTGACCCTCACACCCATATGTGGTTCTTCCTCACAAAATTTGAAGCACACAATTTTATAGGATGTTCTTATATGGGACCAAAGGGACCAAGCAAAAACATGTTCCACCATGACAGTTCTCCTGTAAACACAGCAAGCTTCTTTAAGGCATGGATAAGTGGGTGGTACTGGAAGAACTTGACATGTATTAAACAACCCCATAATGAATTGGGTAGACCCCTAAGTCTCCTTGCTTGACATCATTGCATGACCTCACTGACCATAGTACCTGAATCCCTACAGCCATACTTTAAAATCAAGTGAAAAGCCTTTCAAGAAAATATGGGTGTCCACAGACCTTTTGCCATTGTCGTGGAGAACATGGATGATTGGCCAAAGCCACCGTTCACTGGCTGGCAGAGGGAAATTTATAAAAACCTAGTTTATTTTTTAGGTTGTAACTAGAACTTAATTTTGTATATTTTTTTTTAAACCTTTGGAAATAATCTTGACTCAATGTTTCAGTACACTGGATCCACCACTGTCTGAGAATTACAATTTTGACATGCTAAAAACATGTATAAATGGTGTATTTGGGCTTCCTACATCGGAAATGGTTGAAAAAAACAAAGATGAAGAGTTTTTTGATCCCCAGGAGCGAAAGGTAAGAATTAAACCTGGATTAACACTCGTACATTTTTTTTATTTTTGACTGTTTTTGAAAAGAATAAATGTTTGTGGTCATTTTATAATTTAAATGATGATCAAAAGTAAAATAGGTTTTGAAAAACCACAGTGACTTTGTTTTTCATCTCATTCATAAAGATTCACTTTAAAGCAGTCAGGTGATTTATATTTTGGTTTTGGAGAAATTGGTTATACTTAAAATAATTTGTCTTGCCTTTTTTTTTCTCTCAAATAAATTTGTCAAACCTGCTAAACCAACACAAGATTCAGAAGTGTTTGGAAATGACCATTTGGTGGGGGAATCTGCAAAACTGCCCAGTTGAAGCAGATTGATCATAACTATCCTGTATCTGGTTTCCTGCCTATTATCTAAGTCCCAAATCTAATTATATAGTACAGCATGTATCGCTTTAACACGTCTGACACCAATGTACCGCAATAGTGTGCATTTTGTTACAGTGGTTTCATCTAAAAAGAATAAGAAATGGGTCATACAATGGAATCCAGATGTGTTTCAACAGCTAACAGCTTCTTTTGTTTTTCAGGCCTTATATGCATGTACATTCAGTGCCCTTCATGAACTGCTTTGCAGTGTTCTGGCCAGAGATTTAAGTCCAGATGGTATTCAGACTTTGTTCAAGGTAAGCAGAAGTTCACACACATCTTATGAAGTCTTAAATGTATTAAACAATCATTTTTGAGTGCTTTTTTGCTTTTCCAACCAGCATATAGAGGGTTGGTTAAGTGCCAAACAGGACCACGAGCGTGAGAGAGCAATGAGGACTACCGCCGAGATGCTTCAGTTTTACTTGGACAATCTCAGTGTCAAGGTGTGACATACACTCATGTGACATACTAATCCTAATAGTTTGGCATTTTTGTCATTTTTTTTACATTTATCGACTGCTGGGTTAGAATAGCCAATAAATATTAGTGATACTGATAGTGATAATTAATAGCCCAGAAATCTGTTAATCAAGTACTATTTATATTTTCTGTTTTGAGAAATGTATATTTTGTATAAGATAGCATTAGCCAAATGCTAACAGGTCACAGATTCTCAGAAGGTTTCCCAAAAAATTATGGAGATAGAATTTTATTTAAATAAATAATATTAATAAAAAAACCTTCAGTGAAAAAAACATGGACATAAACGTCACTGACGCTATATTTTAACGATAAGCATTTATTGAAATGTTTTGTCTTTTGGAAGGTAGTGCATCAGTAGGAGTGGTGCAGAAGGTGCTGGTAGTAATTTGTGTTAAAATGAATTAAATGCTCTTGACTTATGATGCTGATCATTTTGGTCAGCCGAATAGTTCGATATTTAATTCATAGGCCTTTTTATATTTTTTTGTCACTTTATTGTGTATAGCACAGACATTATCTGAATTTTTGTGCAGACTTTAGTGGCATTCCATAACCTTGGTGCATTGTTGGGGCGTCTGGCCCCACGCTGTACGGACCCCAATGCAGCAGTGCGTACAGCAGCCATAGACTGCATTTACTCACTCTTACACATTCAGCTGCGCTATGAAGGTAAGACCCTATAATAACAAAAAAATACCACCTGTGTTATTCATGCGTGATATGAATTGACTGTACTTAGTGATCATTAGCTCAGCAATCTTCCCAGCATTAGTCATTTCTGTTTTTACTTCTCAATGTTTGTTAGTTCCACAATGCAAAAGTGCATTTATTTGTGTCATTTCCTTGACATAGACTGACCAGGCATAACATTATTTATGTGGTTATAAAGTTTTGCCTGGTCAGTGTATAACAGCTGCTTCAATTAGAAGGCTTGGATGTTAATCTGAGTTATTTTAATTGCAATTCCTTAAACTATAATTGTTTTTGGATTCAAGTTCTTGCTTAAGTTTGATGTGTTAGCCCTTGGACTATGATTTCGTATATGAGTAAACTACAGTTGACCCCCTGTCATTGTTTCTTTATTCATGCTGTGTTCCTCAGGCTTTTCACTGGACTACAAAGATGATTCCATTGAAAGTTTATTAACATTGAGAGAGAAATTAAATGACCCTGACCCTTCAGTCCTCTATAGGACCTGCTCCGAACTCACAAAGGTAATGAATATATACTGTATTGTAAATGTAAATTCTACAACACGTTAATGCATTAGTTAAGAAATTCTTTGAAAAAAGCCTGCTTGCCTTCATGACTGTTATATTCTTTATATTTTCTTCTTTAAACCATATAGTAGAAAACAAGGGCTAATATGCAACCCCTAAAAAAAGACACTGTGAAATCAATGTTGCTCCTTAATTGCGTGTCCACTTATACTATAACATAATTATAATTCTAAATGATTTATTTATAATGCAAGTTTCTATCTCTTTATTTTGTGGCAGATCATCAGTAAACGTCTGCCTCAGCAGCAGCTAAACTCGCTGATCTTCATGCTGTTTGAAGGTTTAGTGGATTCCCAGTCAAATTGCTCCAGAGCCTCCAGTGTCATTCTGAACACTCTGCTCAAAAACAGAGGGGCAATGCTGCAAGACCTGGTGATAATACTAAGATATTCCCCCTCTGTGCAAAAAAGGTCACGCTAAAGAGGTCAAAAGCCATATAAAAAAATAACTCCTTGTTTCTCTGCATGTTTTTGTGTCAGGTCCCAGAGATGTTAGAGGTGCTGCACATTCGGCTTCAGGATATCACCGAAGAGCAGGTGAAGGTAGCAGTTGCGCAGTCGATCCTGATCCTTGCCACACAGCACCTGCAGACGGTCATCAACACACTCATTTCATATCCTCTTCCTTTCGACAGGTACTAGAATATTCCGTCTTTTTTTTCCCGCATTATGGTGGATGAAAACTTTATTCACATCAAGCGGGGGTGTTCTCAGACTGGATCTTGAATGTGTTTGTGGTTTCTTTCAGTTGGAGCAGTGAGATGTGGATCGCTCTGGGAGCTGACAGCACTGTAGCCCGGCAAATCATGGAGATGATCATGGAGAAGCTGAACGTCATTGTACCCTATGTGGATAAGAAAGAGTCCCTACTGAAACCAGGCATGACCAAAGTAGCCACCAATCAACCTTTAGCTGTGAGTGAATTTTTTTTGCAGTTATATCGCTATATTAATTATTCTCATTTGCAAATGTGCATTTCTGTAATGCTAATCTGTTTATATATAGATGCACTACTGCATCCATGTTATTAATTGTGTGTATATTTATGGATATGTAGATGACATGTGCCCTGCGTGAGATGATGCTGAATGGACACACTGAGGAAGCTGTGGTCCGTCTGTTCCCACAGCTGTTCAGTGCCTTGCTGGTGCGCATGGGCTCCAGTGTTGGGGTTCAACTCCCTAAGGATATTAACAGCAACAGTATCAGAGCAGAAAGTAAAAGCCCCAGCAAAAGCACCATCCTTAATTTTGATGTCTGTGGGTGAGTCATCTCAGTGTATCTGTGGGTACATTCAGTCAAAATCTTCGAGTTTCTAAAGCTGGTGCAGACTAATTCACTAATTAGCAGTAAACATGCATTTGTGTTTCGCCCATGTAATACAGTGCATGATCATATATTACATGACACATTAATCACATGTTCAGACAACCAACAGCTGAAGGAATATAAAAACTATCCATTGCCATTTGTCTTATTATCTAGAGTGCTCAAGTTTTAATCCTGGTAAAACCCTCTGTAGAAAAAAGCCAAGAGAGCAATATTGGGGATTCTCTCCGAGAAAGAGGGATGACGTTCTGTCTACTCTGTCAGTCACAATGCCACTAGGCAACCATGGGCAGCTAATGTATGCTAAAGATGGCAGATAGCTCTTTCTTCCACGTGTGTTATGCTACTAAACAGCAGCTTAGAAAGGATGTAGTTACTGCCTTGTCTGAAAGAAAGCAAGTGTTAGGTTTTGTCTGAGGAATCGGCAAGTGACCAAATAGGTGAGAAAAATGAAAGGTAAATTGACAAATGAGATCATTTGTTTTTTTGTCTAAATAAATAATGCATTACAAATGATTGGTATGGATAGGATTCACTGAGGTTCGGATAACACACGCCTGCAGATTTATTCTTTCACCACAGCATTTTAAAACACCCTTTTTAAACTTTTAGCTTTCTTAGAATATCATTTGTTTTTATCAGATGTTTTCAAACGCATCTGTTTGAATTATCGACTAGGACATGAGTCATTTCTATAACTTTTTGCCGTAAACACGTCGTCACTGACTCAGTAAGGAAAGTAAGTGGCAAGCGTTACTGTTTGTTCTCCCTACAGTACAGCAGTTGAAGCTTTGCGCATCCTGCTGGCTCGAGCTCATCTGGATGTTGTAGTTAAGGTGCTAGACCAGGATGCAGTGTGGGACAAGATGAAGGACTCTCAGCAGCATACAATAGGGGTCACACTTCTCTCCAGGTATGGTGCCTAAAGCTCTTGAAAATGTTCATTTCTTCATTTTAATTGACCAAATTAGTCTACTGCATAATTAGTATTTGAAATGATAGATGGTTGAGATAATGAGTGAGGAGTAATGATGTATGAACACTGTGTATTTATAATTTTTTTTTTTATCTCTTCCAGAGCGATGGCAAAGCATGCAGGTCCACGCATCCCAGCTATAGTGGAGAGCCTTTGTCCGTCCCTCAGCAACATCTACGAGTGCCAGAGAATCACAGTCACAGCTTTCTTTTCTGAGGTTAGATTTTTTTAAGCTATATTGGTATATAATTTTAACGCAATAAGCATTAAGAACAGCTTTTATCCCCCAAATATATTATTTCTTTAAGCATTTACTCTACCTAAAAAAACACCAATATACATATATTGACTAATATATGAGGTGAGATTAGGGCAAGACAGTGTTTCATAATCTTGTCTACCATCTTTAAAAAAGGGTGACAAATAATTAGTTATTTCCCTGAAAAGTTCAGGCTGAGACTGTGAGTGAGGGGGAAATTACAAGCAATTTGGAATAATTGGGCTACACACTGTTGGCTTCGTGTGACAGTAAGTCCAAGTTAAATCTAATTTACAACCTGATGGTTCGAAAGAGGTCTAAAAATCGTGAATGGAAATTTCTTACAACTACAAATTGACACAATTCTCTTCTCTCTTTCATTCTTTTCCTCCTCCCTCAAGCTCCTTAACCATCATGTGGTGACAGAGTTGATGATAATTGATGTATTAATGAACAATATGATGGAGAGAATTTCAGACCCATGTTGTACTGTTCGTATGCTGGCTATCAGAGGCTTGGGGAACATCGCCATTGGCTCACCAGAGAAGGTACTTGGATCTGACCTACAGTACGAGCTGAGAAAGGCTGCAATTATTCATCATGTTAAAAAGTGCTGAGTCTGTAATGGTGTAACAACCAGCTCCCATAGGAGACGTGTGTTTATGTAAACATAAGCCAGTCGGATTATATTTGTATCAGCATTTTTATTATTGTAATGCAAGAGCCATAGATATGATACAGTGCAGTAATGTCTGCTGAGAATTCACTACACACTCATTTCACCATGTTTAGGTGAATAAATATGCTAAGGAGCTGCTGGCGGCCATGAGTTCGGGGATGGAGGAGAAGGACGACCCGGGGAAACTCATCACTCTTGAGGCAATGTCTGGCATGTCCAAGGTGTTGCTCTATTTGAATGAGAAAAATGTCCACATGCTGGTTGTTTACATCTTCATGAAGATTAAACCCTCTCTGGAGAATGTGAGTGAATAGCACATAGCAGATATACTGGGATTTACTGGAATGTATTAGCTTCTTTTTACAGGAATATGCAAATATGCAGCTGTATTACGTAGTTTAGCTCAATCTTCATCTTTCTTACAGCTTTATAGCATAATTTCTTAATGGCAATAATACAGTTTGGGATAAATATCAAACAATTATGCAACAAGAAAAGTCAGAAAGATAGAGATCGACAACATTGTGTTATTGTAGGTTATTTTATGACTGTTTATAATTTGGCTTATATACATGTAATCATCCTGCTATTACAAACATTCAAATGTATGCATCTTCCATCATTTAAATACACAGTCACCTTCAACAACTTGAAGATTTCATGCTGTGTACAGAATCAGCTTAACACAATTTCATTCCACAAGCTTTAGAATACATTTTTTGTTGAATCTGTGATCTGTGAAAAATTTTGACTTCTAGACGAACGATGAGATCCGCTGTGCTTCCATCATGCTTTTGGGGAACCTGTCAAAGTTCGGCTTAGGGGAACCTGTTTTTAAAGACCAGATTCATAATGTGTTGGTCAGTCTGCTTCTGCACCTCAGTGATCCAAATGCACAGGTCATCAAGGTCAGTGATTCACAAAGTTCATGCCTGAGGACATACATTTGCCACCAGCTTCATTCCATTGTTTCTTTCCTGTTTCCAATTTTGAATTTTATTGGATAAAATGGACAAACGTTGGCAAAAACCATTTGTGCGTTTGTGTTTTCAGGCATGTAAATATGCCATGCGTGAGTGCGCTCCTGTCTTGGGTTCTGAACAGATCACCAACATGTTTCTGAACCATCTCCATGAAGAAAAGCCCCTTCACTATGGTGAATTCCTCAACGACCTTGTCAAATACCTAGTAAGTATTTGTATGGCAGACACTTTTATGATCGTGGTATTAGTGTGCATTGTTAAATATTTCATTTCTAGATGCCAGCCTACATCTCAGCACATCATAGAGTTGTTTTCAAATGCTGGTTATTATTTAGTTCTTATGGTCAAATCCTGCGTGTGTGTAACCTTCATGTTGTAACAGGGTCTCAGAAAAGAGTTGGTGGGAAAGGTGCCTAACTATTGAAATCAGGGTTGTTGTTTTTTTTTTTAATCATTGGAGCAAATTAACTTTGAGACCAACACCAACTTGACTTTAACGCTCCCTCATTCCATTAAATTAAAGTGCAGCTTGGATTAGTTACTCATGTTGCTGTACCCTCCACCTATGTTTTTATTTCTAATTGACTTTAATTTTTATTTGTATTTGTTTAAAGATTCAAGACTTCCCAGGAATGCTTAATTTCTACCATCTCACAGTCGTTCAGTTCTTCAAGAGCAACTGGGCAGAGATACGAGCAAGTGCGGCTATGTTTATAGGTAGGATGATCGTTGCACTAATGTCAAACTGATGATTTTATAGAAAAAATATGAAAGATACTCTTGTGTCTGTCCTTGTCGAGGTTTGTACACATATTTTTTTACAATTTTACTAAAGTTCAATATTCATATGTGTTTGGGTGCTTCTCTCAATTTTAGGGTTTCTACTGGGAAATCTGCCTCAGGAGCACTTCTCTCATATGAATATGGGGGAGGTGACTAAAGGTAAGTTATATGAAATATTGCACATAACTTTCCTTCACTCTAGTGTCCTTCAAAAAATATTACCCAGGGTTATCTCGTGACATTTATATTGCATTCAAGTAATACAGAAACTGCAGTGTCATTCTATGTAATTATACACATTTAGTTATTTATTAGTGATATAAAATGATAATTCCATTCCGAATTACCTCCAGGCAAAAAAGTACATAAAAATGACAAAGACATCATTTAAAACAGATGCACACAGTAAAAACACGAGGCAAGCCCATTTCTGAATTTAAATTTCCAAGTATGCATTTCCCATGCTAAAAAGAAAACAATTGCATTGCAGGCTTTCTGATCACTGGATCCATGAGATTGTCACATAACAAATTTACTTGCTTTTTTTCTTCTAGCTCTAGTCATGCTCCTACAGGATCCAGATCCTCTGGTACGAGCAAAGGCAGCAGAAGCCATGGGCCACTTTCACTGAACATTCACACTCCTTAACTAAGCTTATTATTGTTGGTTACAACGGTCAATAGCCTATATGTTGCACTTGAATTATTTGTTTTAGTGACCAAAGACTGTGCACTACTGAAAGAACGGTAAGATATACAGAAGCTCTGTAATGCCAGTCAAGAGGCTTGGAAAATGCTGACATGTATGTATGCATGTATGAGTGTGTGTGTGTGTGTGTGTGTGTGTGTGT
>MU551696.1:3012151-3084458 GCA_024362625.1 Silurus asotus | reverse complement strand
ATAAAATTTATATTGTGTGCCTATTGATTTGTAAGGGTTTGTATTATATGTAGTGGGCAGCAGTCAAAGCTGTAAGGCTGACAGAATCCCTTTAAATATTGAGAGATTTGAGGTTTCAAATAATTTGTCTTTATTGTCCAGTCTAGACATTGTTTATAATTACTATTTGCCTGAGCTGACCGAATAATACCAGTGTTTTTATTTTCTTTTGGTATTGCTTTATTTCAGTAGGCTGAGTATGTGTCCTAACTAAAACACAATAATAAGTAATAGGAAGGATGCAGCAAACTACCATTCAACAACAGTGTCTATAGTGCCCTGAGCAAGTGTAAGTGTGTCCTTTTTGTAGCATAAAGCATTTGAGGTAGCAAAATGAGTTCATCTTCTTAGGTGAGCATATTTGTGTGGGGCTTCCTCTAGACTCCAGGCAGAGCACATAGACAAACTTACATTTGCAACACCAGGCCATGACAGTGCCAAAATCCTATAAGGGTCGAACATACAGTGTAAACTAAGGCAGTGAACCGTGAACGTTTCATACTCATTTTTAATGCAGTCGAGCTGCTGCCAGTGAAATCTCAGTAGTATTTTCATATTGGTCAATGAGATATAGACAAGGATTAATACTAAATCATTATTACAACTGTTGATGCATCTAGTGCAGATAAGCGGGTTTTGTGATTTCCATGTGTATGTTATTGTTATCATGATTTATGTTTAAATGAATGCTATCCAACCTAGAACTCTAAACTCCAATAAACTGGACTCATTAGACTGCCACTTTCTGACTGTACAGTCCTGTTGAATTCGAGTCTAGATTTGTTGATAATTACTTTGAACTTTGTCTTTTTTTGTTTTTGTTTTTTGTTTTTTGTCTGAAAGAAACTTTTTTTTATGGATGATCATGGAATGTGGGGTGATTTATTAAAGCTGTTGAAAGCACACCCAGCACTAATGTATTCATTCTGGATCACAGCTGATCTTTTATATCCTACACTTCTATATTGCAGCCACATATTCTTGATTAAGTATCTCTTAACATGTAGAGCATCGATTTATTTCTAAACATTGAATGTTAATCTGTAGCTGTTATAAAGAGTTGAAATGCATCTCAGCTGGATCAAGACTTGTAGCAGTTAACTGTAGACACATTTTGGAGTCTATTTGCAGTTTATCACATCCTCCAAATACTCTGTGAATTTTTCAACACTACAGAGCTGTGGGTTTTCTGCTCCTACAAGTCAGTATTCCCTTATTAGTATTACTAGACGGTATTAACCATCATTCACTATGTTCATTATCTGCATGAGTTTTTTTTGTGTAGTTTATTACTTTCCATTCAGCAACCAGCACTAAATTCTAAGTTCTCGCTTCTGCATCGCTTTTTCCTTCTGTCTTGTCCTTTCTGAACATTCCACATCCTTAATTACAGGGCTGTAACTAACATTTCTCGAGCTTGGCTGGTTTTCCATTGAACATACAATGTCCTGTTTATTGTCAAATCTGCAAAATTAGCTGGATTTAGCATTTAGGTTAATAAGCAGCTCTGTTGTTGGTGGCTGTTTTCTCTCCACAAAGCAGACATCTTGGTTTCCTCCATAGATCTAATAAGTGGCTCTGCAAATGAAGCATGCTGCATGTTTCTAAATCCTTTGGTAGCCAAAATTGGCATCAGTGTATGTGGCTGTTTCTGTCTCTGTACACTCAGTTGGTATTTTTAACCCCTGATTTGCTATCGAATACGCTCCAAAACAGCTGGCTAAACAAATGTTGTGTCACAAATGTTCACATATAGCAAAGGCAGGTGAGCATCACAAAAAGGCAGCCAGTCAAATGATGTCAGTGGCCCAAACTGTATTAAATTTTGATGAGCACCGACTGCACCTTTTCCTGTCATTCGTTACAGAATTCACTATGCCATAGTTCAAAATACTTTTTTTGGCCGCTTTAAAGCAGGATTGAGGGTAGTCATTAGTTTCCATGTGCATGAAATGTGTGGGGATTGTTGTGGCTAATATGATTGATAGCTAGCATGTCGTTGTGGCCATACGCCTGCTGTTTATGCACAGATGCCTTTAGAGTTTGGGAGCAGTGAATTATGGGTCTGGGGGAGGGTGTGTATGTCACACTGGGGATCAGAACGTGTTAACCAGCCCTAAGAGACTGTAGTTCTCTGCCTCTGATTCTTTTTATCAGGCCCAAGACATTGGCATTTGTTTGATCGAACAAAGTTGTGACAGTCATATCAATCATCAGAGTGGCACGACATTGAGCAGCTGTCTCCACCTTGCATGAACTCTTCTTAGGATGGACATTTCTATAGTTAGCCTCACTGACAGCAGCTCATCTGATGGGGCTGTAAAATGGTGCATTGAAAACACAATGAAGACTGTCCAAGGCATCCAGTGGAGTAGCATCTGTACCCAGAAATGCTAAACCAGATCTGTAAAAGATTTGCAAGGTGCAGATAGACCTCTTCTGCATGAAAAACCACAGTGTTTTTTTTGTTTTTTTTTTGTTTTTTTTTACAGAATCTATTGTACAACTGAGTTCTATGACCTAACAGACAAGGACAGATTCCTAAACCCCTAGTGCATAATTGTTCGTAAAACTGTATGCATTGCCCAAATCCCGAAACCTTTATATCAAGGACTGCTATTTCCCCGACAATGCTAAAATATTTGCATACAGCACCACAGCACCATGGACGGGATTTCCCTGAGGTCTGATAGGCTTATTATGTTTATTATTATTTTCTAAGAGGGTCGCTGTGCCTCCATCCACCATAATTTCCTTAGAGCCTGCCATGGCATTCTGCCTTTGGATGAAATCCCTTGGGGTCCCTCCTTATGTGCTCATACAGGATGCTAAACTGAAATCTCTGAAACCTGCGTTTTTGCTAGTCATCAAATGGGAAAAGTACCCACTGGTGCTACGCTAAACTTGCATGGGTGGCAATTTGACACTGAAGTGACCTTGTAAGTGAATCCAGGATTATTGCTGATCGTCATATCATCTTTGGGAGAGCATTCCTTTTGTCCAGTCCAGTTCATGGTACTGACTGGACTCACTGGATAGTTGATTCCTTAATTTAGGTCTACATACAGTGAAAGCTGAACACCGAGTCCCTGCTGTTGTTAGATGCTTCCATACAAATGGAATCTGAAATAGACCATGATAATACACAGACATTTTCCCAACAGAGTTATAGACTGATGTTATTCTTAGTCTGTGTCCTAATAAACCAGCATTAGAATGCATTTAATGATGGAGATTTCAAAGCAGTTTTGTCAGTCTCTCTGGATACAGGCGTCTGCCTAATGTCGTAAATGTAAATGAAATAGGTTTGCTGAACCACTACACCTTGAGGACACAGTTTATCTGTCTCTCTTTTGAGTTTTACACATGCTTTACTTCGAATGCCCTGCCAGTGTTTATATGTAAATGAGAGCAATTTTCTCATTTCCTCTGCTTTACATAATGACACCGAATACCGTTTGAGAATGAAAAAACTTTGAACAAGTTTCTGACGGGCAAATTTGTCATGCAGCGTAAACATGCTAGAAGTACATTATGTGTGGTCAACTATTAAAATCGACTATAATGCATCCTAATAAACACTTGCTTATATCCCTACTAGTGTTGTTTTTATATAAAAAGTACTGTATTATCATCTTTCTATTTGTGTAGGTTGGTCTACACAATAAATTTATGACCACTAGATGGACCTAGAGTACATTTTTTCCTTACAAAATGTTCCTCCATAATATTCCTCAATGGGCTACATCTGTATCTCAAAATGTTTTCACGAAATGCTTCAATTTTTACCAGTTATTATTATTATTTTTTTAACCATTGATAAATCAATGTACTGAAAAGTCAAACTTTTTTGGAAATGATGAGTTTTCAGAAGTGAGAGGTATAACAGAGGTGGGTGTGTGTGTGTGTGTGTGATGGAGTGTATGTGTATTTACAGGCAGTATTCTATTAGACAGTCTGACTGGCCTTCACTGTAATTAACTGAATCTTCCCTATAGGCATTCTATCGACTACTCCAGCATAGCGATTACGACTTGTTTACACCTTAATAATGTTTATTGTCCACCACTCTTAAGGGTAAAATAAGGTAAGATTTAATGTTTTAATGATTTAATTTGGGATTGTGGTTGGAGCTTATTTTTATTATATGCCTGTGATCTAAAACTGAAATATCTGATTTAGATAAATAAGATACATAATGAATAATAATAATAAAAAAGTCTGTCTGTGTACTAAATTGTATCACCCAAATTTTGTTTAAAGCAGTTTCTTCTGATAGAGACATGGTTAATTTGATTAAAATGATATCCTTTTCTTCTGCATTTTAAAGGTATTTATGTTGCAATTTCAAAAATGTACAATCGAAGTAGCTTGATAGTAAAATCTCAGGAGCTTTCTATCGACCAGCGCTTTAGTTATGTTGAAGTCAGGGCTGCAATTGTCCCACTGGGCTTAGATTATGTCTTTAGTGAATGTTAATGTGCAGTCTTTATTTAGACGGGTTGTATGGTGCACATATATGCTGGTCTTTAGTGTAATAAATGTTCTCTCTTTTTTTTATTTATTTATTTTTATTTTTAACAATGTATAACATTTTAGCTGCAACACCTCATATAAGGCTGTTTCTTAAAAGAATGTACTGGGTTCAGTGCCAGACAACTGTGCCAGATGCTGAGCAAGCATTTGACTAGATTCTTTCTCTTAAGGAAATGTATCTTAAGGGATTCAGGACGCAGGCTGTTTCTGAGGGGCTTCTGTTGCATTTTGGCCTGGTTTCTTTTTTACAGTTGATTATTGATTTTAATATCTCTATTAATATTGATTAAGACAAAATAAGGATAATGTCTCAGTATGTTGGTTTAAACATTTCTAAACCTCTTATGAAGAATGAGGAACACACTATAATTAATTGTTCTCCAACACGCCATCCACTTGCACACCTGGTGCAGCTAGATAGTGTCTAATGGGTTGTGCTGGAGAGAAAAGAAATACATGGAATATACAGGGTACTGCAAAAAAGGTTTGATGAATTGTGTCCTTGCAGAATATTTGAATGCACTTATAAATGCACTTTTACTGTACTCATGTATGTTTCGATTCATTTTAATGTTGCATATTTTTTTTTTACAAATATTCACACTTCAGCTTAATTTAGAAAAACATTTTTCTAAGTTGCTTTGGTGCATTTCTCAGGAATAAAATTCTCGAAACTACTTGTTCAACCACCACATATATTTGTATATCATGTAATATTTGTGGATAGACTAAGTCTTTTAACTATTTCTCAATGTGTGTTTGAATGTGTTGGAAAAGAGGGCCGAACTCTGTGTAGGCCAGTCAAGTTCTTCCACACCAAAGTCATTCATCTATGTCTTTATGGGCCGTGCTTTGTGCACTGGTGCACAGTCACGTTGTAACAAGAACGGGCCATAACCAAACTCTTCCCACAAAGTTGGGAGCATGAAATTGTCCAAAATGTCTTGGTAACCACCAAACCCAGACGCGTCCATCTGATTGGCAGACACTGAAACGTGATTCATCACTTCAGAAAACACGTTTTCACTGCTCTATAGTCCAGTGGCGGCGTGCTTTACACCACTGCATGCGATGCTTTGCATTGTACTTTGTGATATAAGGTTTGTATACAGCTGCTTGACCATGTAAACCCATTCAATGAAGCTCTTTACGCACTGTTCTTGAGCTAATCTGAAGGCCATATGAAGTTTGGAGATCTGTAGCTATTGACTCTGCAAAAAGTTGCCAACCTCTGTGCACTATGCATCTCAGCATCAGCTGACCCGCTCGAATTTTATATGGCCTACCACTTTTTGGCTGAGTTCCTGTCGTTCCCAATTGCTTCCACTTTGTTATAATACCCCTAAAATATTATGACTGTGAAATATTTAGAAGCGAGGATTAGACTTATTGCAAAGGTGGCATCCTTTCACGGTACCACGCTAGAATTCACTGAGCTCCTAAAAGGGACCCATTCTTTCACAAATGTTTTTAGAAGCGGTCTGCATTCCGAGGTGCTTGAATTTGTACACCTGTAACCACAATGGGGACAATGGGATGAGATTAACTGCTCAAATTTAGAAACATTATACTATCCAAATCATGAGCCACTTTTTCTACATGAAACAATTGTATTATTCAATGTTTTATTAGATAAAAGCATATAGAAAAAGCGATTTATTACCTTTCATTGTAAAACTGAGCTGTTACGATTTCAAGAAAGGTGAAGTTTCTGAACTAGAATAGCATTAAAAAAAATAAAATAAAATATATATATATAATATTTTATAAATGATAATTCCTTTCCTATAATGATAAGCTCATCATAGCAGTTTTAAATGTTACATGCAGTCTGAAGATTTCTTTGGTTTTACCTTTATCAGAGGTTCTACAGAAGAAAAAATAAATAAATAAAAAATATTTAGCTTTTAAAATGTGTTATTTTAATTAGTTTCTTCAAATACCATCTAAACTTCAAAAAATAACAATTAACCTAATGTCTGAGCGACAATGGAAAACTTTTTAGACTCAACAATTCCATGTTCTGGAAGGATGCTGCATAGTGGCTCCTTTCGCCAGCCTGGCTGATGTAGAAACACTGCATACAACTGCATTGAATTATTCAGTCATAAATAGGCCTACGGCTCACCAACATTACATCAATGCACCATTGCTGCTGTCAGAAAAAAACTGCTTCATCAATCATGAATGCTTCATTTAAATTAGTAACACTGGCAACTTCTGTTGCATTCCAGCACGTTGTACTTTTATAATAAATATATTTAAGCGGTTATGTTGTATGTGGAAGTAAATTCTGAGGTATTGTTTCAGGTCCTATTGCTGGTTATAAACGTTCTCGAGTGCAACATCTTTTCTCTGCATTTAATACAACACTGTAATAAATACACATCAGATGAGTATCTACATATAAGAATTAAAAATATTAAGATGGGACTGAGTTTCTCTCTTTTTATTTTATTTTATTTTATATATCTCTGCTGAAATTACACTCATTTATTCCTCTGTCAGAGGGGCAGAGTGTGACAGAGCGTGTGTGTATCTGGAGCTGACCCGGCTGTGTGAGGACATATGGGTCTAATCTAGAGCTCAATTGCTTTGGCTCACATGTGATAGTGGCCATCAGTTCATAGCCTGGAATAGAATAGGGGAATATTCTCCCACAGTTCAGGCCATATTATATATGCTGGATCTGCTGTTATCATTGCTGTAGACTAGTGCAGGCCAGAACTCATTGTCAGCTCCACAAGAATGGGAAATCAAGCTCAGTCCTTGAGAAGAGATTAAAAAATGTAAACTAGTTGCCTTCTCTGCTACGAACTGACCTTCATTTCCTATTCAATTTCCCAAGATCTCATTTTATCTCAGTCATTTCTATTGTAAGATATCGTGTACATATTTTTTAGATCTTTGTATGTTGTAGTATTTAGTTATGTTGAATAAACCAGTGCATTATATACCTAAATGGATACTGTATTATGTATGTGTATGTTATGTACGAGGGGGGGATGCTCTTTTTAAATATGAGTTCATGTGTACTTGGTGTTAGCTAGTTGAAAATGTCCGTCTCTAAATGAGAAATAACCAACCATTAATGCTCTCTTAATTAACAACCAATCACCCACTTCTTAAAACTAATTAAACGCCACTTGAACTACTTAATTCAAACGCCTCTTAAAGTGTTTTAGTGGACGAAGAGAAGCACAATCCCTCGGGGAATGCAGCGAATTATTTTGTCAGGAGGACATTCTCAGAATTAGTGCGCTTCTCCAAATTAAATGTCTGCTTGATCCACTCAGAATCAATTTAAAGTGTCACTGCAGTAGAGGACATGTCGTTGCTTGTTAATAACTGCCATATAATGAATTTGTCCCTCAGATGGCCAAAACTCATCATGGTTCAGGAGTGTTGTCTGATCGCTCGTCATTAATACTAATGATGGCCAGATCTGAGGAGGACAAGTCATAAACGAACCACTGATGTTAGATGTGATCGAAATCCCTCTGTGTGTAATTGCCTTAATGAGTGGAATGAAGTGTCATGTTTTTCAATATTTTAGTATTAATTTAATTGTTGTGTGGATGGATTATTGCACAGTTCTAACAGAAAAGTACACGAAACATGGGCAGAAAGGACAGATAGAGAACTGACACTGAACTGAAGGAAGAAGTGGGAGCAATACAATAACTGACAGATTGGAACACGAAGGACAACGAGGAAACTAGTGAGGAATGGCAGCTTAGAAGAGTTCTTGTGTGGTTCAGTTGTTTAACTTAAATATGTCAAAATATGTATTCTCTCCTATCAAATTGAGAAAGAAAAGGCATGCATATGGGTATACTGTAAATAAAAAGAAAAAAAAAGTCACGCCTGTGTTGGATGATGGATATTTTCTGACTTTAGGTCTAAAATAAACACACACACACACACACACACACACACACACACTATGATGTGAGACTAAGAGAATGTAAAGCGATGAGTAGCATTATGCATGCTGCCTAACCTCTCCTTCCAGTGCAGTTTCTTGTTAGAAAAAAAGACACAAGAAAAAAAAGCAACAAAACTGAACGAATACCATCCTGGTTTTAACGGTACCACCAGCTTTGCATGTACAATGCTGCCTGCTTGTTAGTGTACTAAGACCTGAACCTTCCCTCCTCTCCATTCTGTTGGCCCTCAGCATACTGCCATGGCCAGAGGTCACTCCACACCAATTTATACTGATGCATATCAGCCCTGTCAGTCCTCAGCCTGTGAACAGGGAATAATTATAGAAGGAGCATCTGCTTTCCCTGAGAGCCTGAGACAGGCAGCTTGGACACTCCAAATCATGTTTCTTTTTCAAGACAATTGGATTGGAAGTGAAAGAGAGGGAGAAATACCGTCAGAGGAACACCTGGTGAAATCTTCCCTCAGTGATAGCTGCATATGTTTAATCACTTCACACTGGCACTAATTGGAATAATTACCCGGAATCTTCCATGAGAACGAGAGCGCAGGATATCCTGGGGAGAGAGGAATCAGGAGGATAGGCTGCCGCCGCACATCATTTAATTGTCTCTGGTACAGCAAACGACATGGTAGGCAATTTGACTTGAGATTAATGATAACGATCTTCATTGCTAGCTTTAAAACAATTTGGGAACAAAAATGATCTTTGTTCAAATCAAGATCTATTTGATAAGGGCTTGGGTGAAACCAGCAATTACCCTGACCACTCTTCCATCAAATATTTGGGAGGCTAAATTACAGAGAAATGACTGTCACCTCGATTGTAAAGCTTTTAGTAAAGGTTTTATTTATCAAGTGACATAAAAATGTACTTTAACATCTACATGGTGATTGGAGAAAGTTCCTGTGTAATCGGTTTTAATCAGAGTTCTTTTATCCAAGCCCCTATCCTACATGCACCAATTCAGTTTTAACACCGTGACACTTCCTTTTCATGCACTGTCATCTTCTTCCTGGTCTTGTTCTCAGACAGAGATTTCTGTAGGTGTGCAAATGCTCTTATAATATGTATTTGTATTACATCTGCAGGTGAAATATTTCACACTGCCTTTACAGACTAGAGTGCAAACCTTTTTAAGATTCTGGTGCACCTCCCCAGAGCAGGAGATTTAGATTAAAAACAATAGACTATTGTATGCTCACTGACTTTCACTAAAGAGAGCCATCAAAATAGTGAGGGGAAAATGTGATTCCTGCTGTAGATAAAAATAAATGTGATGAGTCCAGATGTTGTGCCAAAGGAAAGCTTATTAGCAGAGCTAAGTGTGTTAGTTTCACTGCAGGTTTTAAAACATCCCCGAGCTTGGTAATAATATCCACAACAGACACTAATTACAAAAAAGAAAACCTACATAGCTTTTTTTTTTCTGGATCCAACAGAGACCTCCAGTCAGGGAGCATGTGAAGTAAAAAAAAACAAAAAAAAACAAAGATGGGTGAGTAAAATAGCTGACTGTAAGTAATATCTTCCCTTGCGTCTAATAAGTTTTCTCACAGTCAAAAGACTGTTAAGATTTTACTGTAAGTGCTGGATCCTAAACCTCTGTTCTCAACTTAATTGTTGGGCTTTTTGTTTAAGATTTAACCCATCACTGTAATATCACATGGTCTGAAGACTCTGCGAAATGACTCAGCACTTGGATGATGACCTGCCCTTTGAAACACAAAAGTGCAATGATGCATAACATCATTCCCATGCTGTACATCCTGCATTAAACTCCCTTTCTATAATTATACTATTATCTGACAGCTGCTCTTGTATGCGCCAGATCATAGAGCTTATCTTCAGAAAATATATAGAGGGAACACACACAGTATTTCTATAGGTAGACCAGCACTCTACTTGCACTTCTTATGAATGTGTAAAAACCTTTTTAATTAGAGCCTCTTTTGAATTTGAGGCTGTATAGTAAGCGTGTATGTGTGTGTTTTTGTGTGTGTGTTTGAGTGTGTGTATGAGTGTGTGTGACACTCAGGTCTTTATGTGAGGGAAGTGCTCGTTCATCACTGTCTCTGGGGACAAAAGGGACCTGTAGCGCATGCTAAGCGGCCTGGCCTTCCACATGGCTGCTGAAATACATCAGTGGCCGAAAAGCACACAGACACACACCCTTGCATTTGGTTGCAGGGTGAACACGCTCACAGTCATCCAAATGGTTAGATGAATACATTAAGACTCTCTCACATACACACGCACACACAAATCTCTGATAATGAGCACTGGATGCCTGATGCTTCCCTGTCACTCTTACCCATCACCACAACAAACGCAGACAGATACATACACACACACACACACATACAAACTGTCTAGTCAGCCACTGACACAGAGAACGGCTTTCATCCGGTACCCTTAGAAGCAATAATTGCCTCTTATTTTACCCTTTATCAACCATACACTTTCAACTTTTATTCTTGTCTGTCTATGATTTATGAATTCATTTTTCATTGCCAATCCTGGTCGCTAGACTTTGTGTGTGTGTTTGTGTGTGTGTGTGTGTGTGTGTGCTGGCACATATGCAATTGTACATGAGGGGGTTCTGCAATCAGGATTAGCTGGGAGCACAAGTCTTATCAGGCAAAGTCAGACCTCTAGGGTTGCAAGTTTGTTTGGGATTGATATAGTGACTAAATTAAATCTAGACCTCCCCCAACAAATATTCACTTCATGGTGCCAATAATTGCTCAACTTAATGCCCAATGATTATACAGTACCTTATCCCATAGGAAGATGATCTCATAGCCTCCGCTCAGTCAGTACCGACCCACTGCCCACCTCCAAATCTGCCCGTGTGCGCTCGCCCTATATGCTTGAGTAATTGGTGTCTGAAGTGGTGGCCTCTTTGTCATTAAACATGCATAAGAGGCTCTTGCTCTCTCTTTGTTCTTTTCTCCTTTGTAGGTCTATCTCAATATTAAGATGTTGAACAGGCACTTCAGTGCAATTTGGGCTAAGAGCTCTCAAGGAGGGCATAAAGAGTGAAGAGAACAGGTTAATGAACATGTTCTTTTCACATAGGGTACAATAAATGGAGAGCTGGTTCAAAATGATTCAGAATAATGGTGCATGCAGTATTGCACATTTTGCATAGCTCTGCCAAAAGCAGAATAACATGCAAGATAAGTGTGGTTACCCAACAATGTAGAAGTGAAGTGAATCATCAAAGCAGTTCATCAGATTAAAAAAATATATATATATATATATTATTTGTGCGTTTAAAAATTTGGTAATGCAAAAGAGAAACATTTTCTTGATCACCTAGAGATAGCAAGCCACCTGTAGCCTGGGGCCAAGAGAGAAAAAATTGTCTGCGCTCTTTCTCTCTCTCTCTCTCTCTCTCTCTCTCTCTCTCTCTCTCTCTCTCTCTCTTTTTTCTCAATCACAGATCACAGCAAAAGTAGCCAACCACTAGGTGTCTGTGAACATGTATGTGCTATTTTAAAATGGTTTTTAAATGTTATTTTTTATCGGTGGATAGTGCACTTCTCCAAGTATCTTTACGCTGCCCTCTGATGCAGCATATACAGCATACAGTTAGTTGACTTTACTAGCCTGTGTAAGTCTTCATCCTTACTTCTGACATATTATAGGGACTGGGAAATAACTATAAATTCTGCCTAAAAACATGCAATTTTCTTTAATGTTTTTCATTTATGACTTAGGACTTAGACATTTACAGAAAATTGGATGCATATGAAACTATCTAGCTGCTCTTTTGCCTCTGTTACACAGAAGAAAAAAGCTGAGTGTTTTTGTGATGTGCCTCAACCCCACCCCAAACCCTTCCTTCAAAATCATGCAGATTCAGCTTCACCAGATGGTTTGTCCATCAGCATAAGCAATAATGCCTTAGGGCTTTAGCAAAATCGGCCACAATGAACTAAGCCCTAAACATAGGTACATTTAAATAATCAACCATTTGATACGAATTTTGTATATCCAAAAGATAGCAAATAAGGCATTTGCTGTTTCCATGGTTTAACAGCAGTAAGAGCTCCTTTAAGCCTGAGATAAGCTGGGAGAGTGCAGTCCAACACAGGCAGGTGGATTAGATCAGGCACACCAGGCAGCTTTCCCTCCTCACACACACACACACACACCACACATACACCACTGTCTGCTACCACTGTCTGAGTAACCAGCTGGGACATTCACCCTCAGGACGTTCACTGAGACAACACAAAAGAAAATTTTTAGAAAAGCCTTGTTGTCGTCCCCTAGTTGTGCCTTACGGCAGAGTTTCCCCACCCAACTCCTTGAGAATCTCCAGGCGGTCTTTATTTTGTGTTCTATTACAGCTCACAGCCTAGGCAGGTAGTGCATAATTTCTAGTTTTTGAATAGGGAGTTGGCATAGGATAAATGTGTGTCAGTAATGAGTCCACAAGGATCAAAATCTTCAAGAAATAAAACTTTTTAGAACTCTACAAGTATCTCAGGTTTTTATGTCAGTGACAAAGTCCCATTTGGACTCTTTGTGCAATAGGTTCAATGTAGTTTACTGTGATCTCTCCATTTTAAAGCACCTCAGCCAAAATGACATCATAGTGTTGTAATCGATAAGATGAGCTAAAGGCAATACAGGTTTTTTTTTGCCAGTTTAATGGCTTTGTATTCAGGTTTATTACATCACACGGAAATGCTCTCTCCTTGTTGTCAGAGTTTTGCTCTTGTCCCTAGGCTTCTGTCCGATGGCTAAAAATCAATCCCAAACCCACAACAGGATGATGGTATTCACCAACTTAGGATGAACAATTGGGTCTGGGGAGATGTGAATGAGATTCAGCTCTCTGCTCAATTCTACCCCTTTTCTCCTCCCATTCCACTTCTCTTTCATCCTGGCAGCTTGTCACACCACCTTGAAAAGATGGAAGGAGAGAGAGGGGGAGGGGATATGGGGGGGAAGGAATGAAAGACACAAAAAATGAGCAAGCCAAAAAGGAGGCAGATAAAGAGCCGACTGTAAAGCGGCTATAAAACGTGTTGATGGTGAAGTGAGACCTGATGGTCAATGCTGTGGGAAATCACACTCATACAATCATCAGCTACCAAAGAAATCATTCACAGGTCAAAAAGATTAGTTTTTTGAGTGCACTACAGAAGCTGACACCTTATATGTACTTAGAGACCTCTAGATGAGCATTACTATCTATCTATCTATCTATCTATCTATCTATCTATCTGTCTATCTGTCTGTCTGTCTGTCTGTCTGTCTGTCTGTCTGTCTGTCATTACAGTTGCAGTTCATTTTTGCATAATTCTTAGTTGTACAACTTTAAATTTGATCAGTTATGATCTCATAAGACAGAAAAACAAATCTATATTGACCCTTAAGCAAAAGCAGCTACTTACAATATATAATAGATTTAGACCTTTTCTTTGCTTTATACAAGATCGATTTACAAAAGTCTTTTATTATGTGAATTCTATCTGGTCAGAAATCTTTGGGCCATTATTAAACTAGACTCTGATTTCCATTAAAGCCTTTGGATTTGCTATAGTAATTGATATGAAGCTTGAGATAAAAACATAATATTTGAACATACTGTAGCTATACTGTATCTAAGTCATCCACATCACCACAGTGAAAACCAAAGAGTGTTCACACGAATAACTTAAAATTGAATATGTAATAAGTTTAATAACTTTAATAACATGAAAAGTCTGTAGAAGTTGGGAGAAAGCTCTTGTGAGGTAAGTAAGATCCCAGTCATGACAGTTTCAGAGTTTAGCTGTTTAGCTGAGTCTTGTGGTGGTCATGTCAACAATGAAACACAACCCCATTACAGTCTGTAAAGGTTGACCCTTAAATTTTATTTCCACTAAGCACAAATTGAATAATGTTATGTTTAAGATTACTTTAAGTCCATACACACCAATGCATGTTTTTAAACAAAATGGACTAGTGTGTATGGGCTACTGTACAAGAAAAAACCCTGATTTCTACTGTTACATGATATTTTTACTTTTGTATGTGCTTGGAAAAGTCTACGGTACTTTATCAGAGAACAACTGGAAGAAATCAATGATCAATAGATTGTTATTGTGCACCTTGTGTCCTAATTTATGCTGATAATAATAATAATAATAATAACAATAATAATATTAATAATAAACAATAAACAACAACAATCATCATCATCATCATCATCATCATTATTTTGCTACACCAATCTATAGGCAAACAAAACTCATCACATGCTTCTGCTTCTAAAAGATGGTACTTTGGATTAAAACCCTATTTTAATCTATATTTAAAACTATCTATTTTTGATTTGTACAAACTATGATATTACAGATTGTTTTTGTTTTTGTCCTGTCCAGCTTCATCAGGAAGAATATTACAGTGTATATTGCAATAAATGTAGATATGTACAGTCAAACTGGACCAGCTGCTTTCCTGTTAATGTTTGTGTTTGATTTTGGCTATTCACAAATTTGTCATCTAGTCTTAATCCATATCACCTCACAAAGCTTTGCATAATCAGGCAAAATCTTCAGGCTGCAACCTCATCACCATCACCGCTCAGTGGCCACAGGGTGACCGCATTAGTATGGGCGATGCTGTCCGCTTCATGAGGAGGTGCAGTAATGCGTTGCTTTGCCTAGAATTCCAATAATTAGCTTGAGCTCCACTGATCAAGGACCCTGCAGTCATTTCACAATCACTGCAAGGTGACTTGATGGAGATTCCACCTATGTCCTTGGTTTATCAATATGATGCTGACCGTTTGATGCTGAAGCAGTACGAAGATGTGTAAATAATAAGAAGTAAATAAAATGCAAATCAAAACCTTGAACCTTTATATTATCTTATTTAAGAGGTGCAAAACAATGAGCTTGATGTCCATCCTGCTGTACACACAGTTGGTCGACACAACACAACACAACACAACACAACACAACACAACAAATGTGTGTTTCTGTTTACTTAGGCTAGGCAATGCATCATTCTACTCCATTTTTCTTCTACACAGTATATTGTATTTTGGATGGAAATTAAATGTAGCCTTTTGGCTACATTCACCCCACTATAAGTAAGGGATTTTGGATCGAAGCATCTGTTTAAACAGCAGTGATAGAGACAACAATCACAAATTGATTATTGTCTATTATAATTTATTAAAAATCAATTATTGAAGATTACAATCGATTAAACATTTATTATTGTCAGAAGAGGATATACATACAAATGTTATGCTGAAAAAAATAAACACTTGTGTAAATAAACTAGCAAGGTGACTTGCCTTTAACTCTGCTGTGTAAAATAGTTATTCTCATTAAAATACCGGTGGGCATATATATATATATATAGTGCAATTGTGCAAGTTCTCCCACTTAAAAAGATGAGAGAGGCCTGTAATTTTCATCACAGGTTTCACTTCATCTATGAGAGACAAAATGAGGAAAAAAATGTCAAATTTTTAAAGAATGTTTTGCAAATTAATTGACCAAATAATTGACCAAATGAGTATTTGGTCAATTACAAAAGTTCATCTCAATACTTTGTTATATACCCTTTCTACCCTTTGTAGATCTCCTCTACAGCAGTGATGTTTTGGGGCTGTCGCTGGGCAACATGGATTTTCAACTCCCTCCAAAGATCTTCTATGTGGTTAAGATCTGGAGACTGGCTAGGCGACTCCAGGACGTTGAAATGCTTCTTACGAAGCCACTCCTTCTTTGCCCGGGTGGTGTGTTTGGGATCATTGTCATGCTTAAAGACCCAGCCACGTTTCATCTTCAATGCCCTTGCTGATGAAAGCAGGTTTTCACTCAAAATCTCACGATACATGGCCCCATTCGTTCTTTCCTTTACATGGATCAGTCGCCCTGGTCCCTTTGCAGAAAAACAACCCCAAAGCATGATGTTTTCACCCCCATGCTTCACAGTAGGTACAGTGTTCTTTGGATGCAACTCAGCATTCTTTCTCCTCCAAACACGACAAGTTGATTTTTTACCAAAAAGTTCTATTTTGGTTTCATCTGACCATATGACATTCTCCCAATCCTCTTCTGGATCATCCAAATGCTCTCTAGTGAACTTCAGACCCGGGACATGTACTGGCTTTTTACTTTGGGCCCAGCTCTCTGCAGGTCATTCACTAGGTCCCCCTGTGTGGTTCAGGGATTTTGCTCATCGTTCTTGTGATCATTTTGACCCCACGGGGTGAGATCTTGCGTGGAGCCCCAGTTTGAGGGAGATTATCAGTGGTCTTGTATGTACTCCATTTTCTAGGCAGTTGATAATTACAGTTGATTTCTTCACACCAGGCTGCTTACCTACTGCAGATTCAGTCTTTCTAGCCTGGTGCTTGTCTACAATTTGATTCTGGTGTTTTTTGACAGCTTGGCCATAGTGGAGTTTAGAGTCTGACAGTTTGGGGTTGTGGACAGGTGTCTTTTATACTGATAACAAGTTCAAACAGGTGCCATTAATACAGGTAACAAGTGGAGGACAGAGGAGCCTCTTAAAGAAGAAGTTATGGGTCTGTGATAAAAGTCTATAATATATATATATATATATATATACTTTTTGTTTTTCTTTCCGTGAGCATTGAGCTAATTGTACTTGTGTGTAATAGAGAGCAAAGTAGAAAGCAGGGAGCAAACAGGAAAGCTGCCAAGTGGTTTCTTTTTTTTTTTAAGTTTTATGTTATTGAATAGCTATTGGGCCAAAGTATCTGAGTATCATATTGTTATGCCACCCTAGCAACCATTTTTATATTCGCTCTTATACATTACCCTCAGTTTTGCAGGCTACCGAAAGCAAATGAACAGATGCTAGAAAACAAACTATTTGAATGTTAGCTCTCTTGACAGCATGTCAGCTATTTATATTGTTACTTTACTAATTTGCTAATACTCTTTAAAGCAGCTTCAATTTCTCAATATTTGCCTTCAACCATACATAAATCACACAAGAACCACCATTTGATCCTGTTATCTCTTTTGTCAGTTTAAAGCAGGCAGATTCCACGGTTTAATGAATATAAAATATATATAAGCCTCATGCTATAGAGTTTAGAGAAATTTGCTGTTCGTTTTTTTGTGATTTGCTATAGTGTTCACATCGAAACCATGAAGACAGCCATATACACTTCTCAGAACAGTAGTTTAGGGTCACTTCTGTTTCATTATAGGAGATCCCACATCATACTGCAGACACCTTTAATATGTCAAAGATTACAACATGGAACCTGTACAACCACATAGTAATTGTATTAAAAACCTCCCAGAGTTTTTATTTTTTGGAATGTGCTTATCATCTAACTCACTATACCTTTTGTTCAGTGTCTCTCTGATATATTTAAATGCTATATGCTCACCATAACAGTGCACACTGCAGCATTTTACTTTGATTTTTTTTTTTTTCTAATGACACAACCATCTATTCACAGCTCCTACTAAAACTTTCTCTGTGTGATTATTGTTAGTCACTGGAAAGCTTAATTTTATTGCTTCTTTTTAACTTTTAACTATAGACTGAATGTCTTATTGTCTAACATAGTACCTAATTTTCAGCACAGATACCCACCAGCTTTATTCTTTTATTCAAAAGCTCATTAAGGTTAATTAAAATAAGAAAACCAGTTGAGCACTTATGTGGGGTATTCTGTATACAGTGAAATATTCCCCACCGCTTTCGTTTTTTTGTGGTTCTTCCCCAAACTCTGCAACAAAGTTGGAGGCACACAACTGTATAAGATATCTTTGGATGCGATATCATTAAAATGTTTCTTTACTTGACTAGGAGACCCAAACTTGTTCCAGCATGACAATGCTCCTGTGTAAAAAAAAATAGGATGATATGGTTAACATGGGTTGAGTTCTCACCTAAATCCTATTAAAAACCGTTGGAATAAAATGAAACACTGACTGCACCCCAGGCCTCCTCACCTTACCTACAGTACCTGGCTTTACTAACACCCTTGTGGCTAAATGAACACAAATCTCCACAAGCACTCTTTTAAATCTGATAGAACATCTACTTAAAATATTATAACAGTTAATGGTCATTAAATGTGGAATGGGATGTTCAAAAAGCACATATGAATCTTATGACGCAGCGCCTTGTTCCCTAAGGGAACTAGGGTTACATACATAACCTAGAGACGCTCCCTTTCAGGAACTACGGTTCCATACATAACATAGAGACGTTCCCTTACAGAAACTAGAGCTGTCGTACTGGGGGCCTCAGCCTCCGGGTGCTGCGGAGAAAGCATGTTATCTTCGGGTTTCTGCCCAGAGATTGCTTGGCCACTGGGGCGTGATAAGTCGAAATGGTGGATGCATAGACTTGTAGGGTGAATGGAGCCAACCCCTTGGTGAACTGTCCCTGGGGGAAATTCAGCACTGAAACAACCGGGCAGTGCACTTAGAGGAATGTAGGGTGCTTGAGGAGATCTACCAGGTCCGCAATCCATTGTTTTCCTAGCCACCTTGGAGCTACCAGGGGGAGATGGACTCCGTCCCGGCAAACACTCTCCAGAACCCCTGGAAGCAACGTGATGGGGTAGGGCGTAAAGACGCAGCCTCGGCCACACCTGAGCCATGGTGTCCAGCCCCCAGTAAGGGAGAACCAGAGGGGACGGTGCAACATCTCTCAAGATGCAAACAGATCCACCTGGGCATTCCTAAATTGCTCCCAAACCTGCTCCACCACATCGGGGCCTCGACAGGGTGTCTCCTGCCTCGTTCAACCAGCTGGGGATGTGAACTGCTCTCAAAAAGATGCTTCTTTGCTCATGCTCCTTTAGTGGTATTTGGATTTAGGTGTCTTTGCTTTTTTTCATTTTTGGCTTTTTTTGTTGTGAACTGACCTAAAGCATGACATAAATTACTAGGCTAATCTCAACTTTCTCTTTAGCTGAAGTGCTTTCACTTGTTGCTGCTCGATTTGTCCCTTACGTAAATTAGATTTTTTTTGTAAGCACAGTGCCACATTCAAACTGTTTTTATTTTTTATTTTTTAAAGCCCACTAGATCAGTAACAAAGCTTTCCTGCTTATTGATTTATTTATGGAAAACAGCCATAACATCCTGCGATCACAGACACCTGGGATAGTGGAATAGTTGCTATGTACCATTACCATTGTCTTATGAATAAATGACCATAATAATATATAGTTAATCTGTTCCAATAATTGTATTGATTAATAAGCTAACAAACTATTTGTCAGGCTGGGAGAAACAGAGGCAGAAGCCGTAGCAGGTAAAGCGGGTTTTATTAAGGACAAAGCTGCGAGCCGGTCAGGTGAATGAGATGAACGCGTAATGGGTTGGTATATCCGTGGTACGCCCAGAAGGGGCGAGGTCCACAATGTCTGAACCGGGATCCGAAGCGCTGAAGTAATATGTGTGGTGCGCCTAGGATGAGGCGCGGCCCACAAAAGAGAGAGAGAGAGAGAGAGAGAGAGAGAGAGAGTCTTGCCAGCATAACTTGCAATAACCGACAGCGAGAGACTTTAAAACTGGAGTTTATAAAGGTGTGTGGCTGATGAATCCCAGGTGTTCGAGATCAAGGATGGGAGCGGCCGAGATAGCGGCAGCATGACAGCCGCTGAAGAGGGCATGGCAGGGGAATCCCTGACACTATTACTTTGCTTTCTAATTACTTATGCTAGGCAGTTTGATGTACTCTTCTAGAGTTTTGCTAGGTGATGCTAAAGTTGATCCTGATTGTGTCTGTAAGCTGTTAGGAAAACAACAGTGGTACTAATTAGCACTGCTGCTGTTAGAGGTACATAATGTTGAACTGCAACCTATAGTTCTGCCTCTGTGTGTGAAAGCACTAGAGAGCAGTTCATAGAAAGGAACTTAAGCTAAATTGAGCAAATTCACAAATTCTCTGAGAAATAATGATCACAAACATGGTTAGAGTCGATTTTTTTTCTTTTCACCTTGTCTTGGTGCATTAAATAAACTTTTTGGTCTTACAAGCTTACAGGATTACTGTGCTGTGAAAGCAAATGTAGTAGTTCAAACGTTTATTAGCTGGACACGCCAACATCTAGCTGCCAAAGTTCAGGTTCACTTTTATAAGAAATTTATTGATTCCAAGGGCTGTATGTGTGAACGTGGCTTTATCTCACATTGATATACAAAGAGTGTATATGATGTAAATACCCAAAAGCTATACTGTGTTCGACTCACCTTCATCAGTGACATATTATTTTGTAATGTATTTAAAGACATTTTAGTTTAACCTAAGCCTAAATTCGACAGAGACATATTCCTACAATACTTATTCAATTAACATTAACACTGAACCAACAGTGCATTTGACATATAATGGTTATGTCCTTAAAGGTAGGAGCTGGCAAGTATCCACAGCTTCCTGAGGGATGAGGAATTTCCTGTTATGCCTCAGGAAGAAGCCCTACTTTCCAGAGCAACCTCCAGATAACAGAGTAACATCAATCTCAAAAACCCTTTGGGGAGGTTAGTAGAGTATAAAACTCAAGATTTAAAAGGATGGATAACTTAAATACCACAAAGGGGTAGATTTTCACGTTTGAAAAGAGAGAGAGTGACTCAGCGATTTGGACAAGCAGAAAAATTTTGTTCCACCACCTGGGTGCCAGGACAGAGAAGAGCTTTGATGCTTCCTTGTTCTCTGAGGGATGGTGGGTCTAATCAAGCAATGCTAGAGGATCAGCGAGAGTGTAGTGCAGAGCATGTAATAAATGCTTTAGGGAAGGTGGATGCTGGTCTGATTTTGGCTTTGTAAGCATCAAGTTTTTTTTTTAAGTATCTGTGTTTTAAATCTGATGTAGGTAGTTCCAGAAAGATAACGAAGTAAATGTAGCAATTGAGTAGTGTGGAAGAACTTGGGGAGCTTGAAAACAAGC
The DNA here is from genome assembly GCA_024362625.1 of Silurus asotus. Taxonomy (NCBI): domain Eukaryota; kingdom Metazoa; phylum Chordata; class Actinopteri; order Siluriformes; family Siluridae; genus Silurus; species Silurus asotus. Next base: position 3,063,018 of record MU551696.1, on the reverse strand, counting down.
AGCTGCATTTTGGATTTGTCATGTGGCAGGAGTAAGTTGCATTGATCCAGTCTTGAAATGACAAGGGACTTAACAAATTCCTTACTGTCCTGTGTGTACAGAATTTGTTGGACACTTCTAATGATGTACCGGTCAAAATAGCATGAGCAGATGAATTTAGCAATGTTAGCGTGAAAAGGACAGTTGGCTGTAAATGGTTGCACAACAAATTGTGTACAAAGTGGTTGTATGCATGCAGTGAGTGGATAATTTGTAGGCATCAGGTGTGGTATGCAAAAATATCTGAGAATATGAACTCACAAAGGGGAGTGGGTACTAAGAGAAGACAGAAGAGGATGCTGCACTGACCTTTGGGAAACCAGTAAAGAGTATAGAACAGCTGTGAATCCCCTCCATATCACCTGATATAAGAGTCTCACCAGGTAGGAAGCAAATCACTGCAATGCTGAATCATGAACTCCAAGGCTCATGAGGATTGACAAGAGATCCATGTTATTGATCCTAATAAAATATAAATGTTTAATTTATCTTCATTTTTTATATAAATAATACATGTATTATTATTATTTTTTTACTTCAATTTTTTTGAGATCTTATTTTGTTTTTAAAAAAAAAAGTTAAGGTGAATGCAGATGACCGAACATGAAGTCAGGTAAGTGTATGTGTGCAAAGCTTTTCTGCAGTGCTGGAAAGAGCTGCCTGGTTGCTAGTCCAAATAATTGTCAGGGACCTGTCACCTGGGCAGCCCCCAAGATACAGTCAGGCAGCAGTTAGTGCTCATGCACATATTTCTGCTCCTCCTGTCTTCATTGCCTCCTTCTCAACACATTCAACCTTCATCCTAACTGATGACTCAGACAATGTAAAGGTTAAGCCTGTATGAAGCAAGACAGGTTCCCCTTTCTGGTTGATTGCACATGATACTGTTTGCCACTAAAATGTACTTATAAAATAAAAATTGTAATGTTGCGCGTGTGCAAGCTGTGACTATCACAAGTGCTCTCTATTTTGTCTATTAAGTAAGTTTCATGCAATTTCAGTCATTACATGAAACAAGCAAGAAAAGGAAAAGGAGCTTTGTATTCCATGTAAGGTGCACTAAAAAACAGAATGTTTTGCAAAACCTGTCAATCAAATTTAACCAGAATACACCCAAATATACTGATCATATCCTTATGGCCTTCAGCTAGGGAGCAAATTGTTTATGTTAATTTATTGTTTTAAAAATCTTTTTGTTTACATTTTTATTGTTTACAAAACAGGGCATAATTTGTTTAATACACAGTTATATTTTATGGTTTTATCACATGGTTTATTAAACATTTATTAACTTTGCAGAATATGGCTGAAACGTTGCACTTGTGATCTTGCTTATGATATTTGAAGCTGATGCTATAAATGAGGAAGAGTCATGGAAGGATTTGCTATAATATAATGGCTAGGATTTACTAAACACCCTTTTGGCAAATACAGTGCATATTATATGCTGTACAGTAAAACACCATCAGTTTTATTGCTATCTTTTTTTATTAGGTTGTTAACAGCTGAAAGTTTCAGAGGTTAAATCATTCAAGAGCAAGTGGATATTTTACAAGTCTATATATTTTTGTAGTTTCTTTAAAAAGGGATATTATACTTTTAATATATTTACTTTTGTAATTTAATGGTGCAGAACTATAAACATACTTTTTACATACTAAAACCCAAAATTAAAGGTACACCTTATTTTTCCAGCCTTAAGTGATTTTTCCCAGAACTGTTAACACATTTGAGGGCACACAATTAAAAAAAATATATCTATTTGGATGCAGATCCATGATACTATGGTTTACATGGGTTGAAGTGGATGATCTTGAGTGGCCTGTAATAGAGTTCTGACCATATTAACATTTTGGGATGATCTGGAACACTGACTGCACCCCAGGCCTCCTCATCCTGCATCAGTACCTGACTTTACTAACAACCTTGTGGCTGCATGAACAAAATTTCCCCAATAACACTACAGAATCTAGTGAAACATCTTCCCAGATGAGTGGAGTTTATTATGACAAAAAGGGGGAATACATTTGGTAGGGGATCATCAAAAAGCTTGTATGAATCTTATTCATGTTTCCAGGTGTCCATAAACATACAGTATATGATAAAAGTATTAAAACATTTAAGTAATAAAATATTTAATTATTGATATCTGCAATGTAAAATAAATTATCAAGTGACAAGATTATCAAATACTGTTAACATTAGTTAATGTATAATTTAGGTATTTTGACAATTATTACAGGTCAAAAATATTATTCAACCTGTAAGCGTTTATTTTCAATAGTCTAATAGGCTGCCTGATTTTGTCTAAATATTATTTAGCATATATATAAATATCATACATATAAATATTTGCATTTTTACACCACTCAACATTTAAAATAGAAAAACATTAGTTTTTATTCTTTACAGATGTATTGCAGGTGGACATTATAGTTGCAGTTTGGATTTTGTTTATCTGGAAAACCCTGTTTCCAGATAATGTTTTATTATTTTAGTTAACCGAAATATTTTTACCAGTGACGGTTTAGTTTTCATGATAGATTTTGTTAACAATAATAAACTTAATAAAAAACATTTGCACTCCTGTGTAACTAACTGATGTAAATCATATCATAATTATTTAAAACAAGGTATTGGAATAGAGTGATGCATTACATTCATTTACCTTAGTGTTCACTCACTCAATCTCCTCCCATCTGCACACCAGCCACTACATTTATTCATAATTACCATGTCTGGATTTGACATCTATAGAAAAATAGAAAAAGTAAAAATGAACACATTTCTAGTATACAGTGAAGGAACTATGTTTATATCAGTCCTAATGTCTAAACCTGATATTTCTTTACAGTCCAGCCATGCTTTATTTGAGAAGGGAATGAATGTCTTTACTGTGCATATTGCATTATTATTTTGGGGGTATATATATATATATATATATATATAAACTGATAAAAAGACATATATATATATATATATATATTTCAGGTGGAAGCAGATGTCACAAACTGTCAGTGATTCTAACAGATTCGGAGGGCTGCACAGTGTGCCTGCTCAAATCTGCCTCCAACAACAGGAGGCATGTTCTTTATCTGGTGCCAATTCAGGGAAAACCTTCCCCAGATCCTTTATTCTATGAAGGTCTTGAATGTTCAAAAATACCTCAATCAAACTGTCTCCTAGGTGTAAAAAAAAAAAAAAAAGGGAATGCACCTTCAGATTCGTGTTGATTAATGTTCAGTACATTGTCCCTGTTTTTGGTCTAATTTTGCTATTGATTTCCCCCAAAATAAATCAAATAATAGGGAGCATTTGTAATATTTTCAGACTGTTTTAAAAAGTTATATATTTCGCCACATACAGATATGCTCTATGTGCAAAGAAAGCACCTAATTTACCTCCAATACGTGCTAGTGTATTACACTGCCCGTCCAAAAAAAAAGTCACCGCCTGGATATAACTAAGCAAATAGGTAAGAGCCTCCCATTGGATAATTACTGCATGGATGATTATGTTTCAGCTGGTAACAAGTTATATAACCCTAAATAATGCAGTGAGTAGTTTCTCATTTCTTAAACAATCATGTCAGAAGATACATCCTGTGATCGTGGAAAAGATGTTGGGAAAGAATTTGTTTCAGAAGGGTCAAATTATTGGCATGCATCAAGCAAAGAAAACATTTACGGAGATTGCGGAAAGTACTAAAATTGGGTTGAGAAATGTCCAACACAGTATTAATTGGTAAAATCAAATCGTCAAAAAAAAAACAACAGTAGAGCTCATGGCTATGTTTAATAATGAAATGAAGAGCATTTCCACATGCACAATGCGAAGGGAACTCAAGAGATTGGGACTAAACAGCTGTGTAGCCTTAAGAAAACCACTTATAAGTGAGGCTAATGGGAAAAAAAAACTTTGATTTGCTAGAGAGCATAAAGATTGGACTTTGGAGCAATGGAAGAAGGTCATGTGGTCCGATGAGTCCAAATTTACCCTGTTTCACAGTGATGGGTGCATCAGGATAAGAAGAAAGGCAGATGAACTGATGCATCTATCATGCTGGTGCCTACTGTACAAGCCTGTGTGGGCAGTGCTATAATCTGGGGTTGCTGCAGTTTTCAGGTCTCAGTTCAACAATATTATGTGCCCAAGAATGAGGTCAGCTGACTACCTGAATATAATGAATAAACAGGTTATTTCTTCATTGGATTTTTTCTTCCCTAAATTCACAGGCATATTCCAAGATGACAATGTGAGAATTCATTGGGCTCAAATTTTTAAAGAGTGGTTCAGGGAGCATTAGACATCAATTTCACTCAATGATTGGCCACCACAGAGTCCAGACCTTAACCCCATTGAGAATATTTGGGATGTGCTGGAGAAGACCTAGCGCAGTGGTCTGACTTTTACATCATCAATTCAAGATCTTAGTGAACAATTACAGCAACTCTGGACAGGAATAAATGTTGTGACATTGCAGACACTTATTGAAATGATGCCATAGCGAATGCGTGCCCTAATCAAAGGTAAAGGTGGTCCAACGAAATATTATAGTGTGTGACTTTTTTTGGATGGGCAGTGTATATCTGTTTTTTGGGAAAATACATGTGATGGAGAACTGGTTACTGGTTTTCCATAAGACAAAAAAAAATGTAAATTGGACTGCTCCATTAAACTGCATATTGCATTGTAACCCTTAGGGCATTTATTACTATCTAAATCTTTTATAAATTCCCCCTGATGTTATCATCCCTTTCTACTTGTTATATTGCTTCCTTTACACAACTTGCAGGCATACTAATCTGTGACATCTCATATACAAATGATTGTCCTATTTCAGAGATGGAATACACATCTTTCTGTAACCACTGTGATGCTGACTTGCATTTCCTTTTATTTTGGTGAGCACTGTATTACATTTCTGTGTTGTGCTTCTTGGATTACTTAGTATTAAGCTAAAGCATAAAAGTTGATAAATCAAAACAAGGAAAAAAAACCCAAAGAAAATGCCTCCTAAACTACTCTGAATGTTAAGAAGGCATCCTAAAGCAGGGGTTTAGCATGTAATGTCATGGTAACACAGAAACAAAGAACAAATTACTTAACAGCTATCTTAGTTGTATTACAAACAAACAAACAGCAGAAAAGAAATAGTATTATTAATTTGAAGAAGTTTAGTATTAACTATGCATTAAATAACTAAGTTTTAAATTTCTCCTGTAAAGCTACTAGCTAACTATATCTCTTTTATATTAATCATTAATTAATTGCTGATAATATCCACATTAATCTCCCAAACCCAAGTCTTTCCTTCCATAAATTCTCTCCATCCTAGACATAAATCTTTTTTTTATGGGAAAACAAAACACTTCATGCCATGTTCTTGTCAGACTTCTGCCAATGGCTGGTTTGTCATGGCTATGTGGGTGATTGACAACTCATTTTTCCATATTCATCCGTTGATGCCTGAGATTTGTGTTTTTTTTTTTTTTATAGGGAATGGTGTCATTGAAACGACATGCTATTCACTGGGTAGGAGCTAAATGTGACAAAGTGTTAACATGATAAACACGAGTAAGACAATCAGAATGTAATCAGCAGATGCATTTGTTTTCAGCTGTAAGGTAAGGGTTGCCTTTGTAAAGAACAGATGGACAGTCACCAGATCTGCTTCTTCCTAAATGAAGCTGCTCAGATCTAGGAGCCTGCAGCGCTCCAAGTGATGTAGAAAGTGTTTCTTCCTATATTAGTTCCTATATATTCATGCATAATTGGTCTCATCTTCAAACATCTTGAGCATTGAATCAGATGTATTCCTGCTTGTTAGGGATGAAAACTGCCAGGACACAAGGCTTCTGCAAATTACATTTTGTTTTATACACTGTAAATGCATTTCTTTATTTTTTATTGCAACTTGCGATGATGGGCCAAAATAAAAATATAGGCAAGTTTAAGACATCCATACAAAACCTTCACAGGACCTTGAAAAAAGCACAAAGACTACTGCATAGCCAGTTAAGAAACAACATTGTTATTTGCCACAAAATACGCAAAACATCAGTTTATGTGATCATCAGATCCGATTGTTCCACCTTAAATTCATTGATAGTAAGAAAGGCCAGTTATAGAGTGTGCAGGATCTAACAGATGTTATTGTAACGGATATCTTTTACAGTACTCTTTTCTGTCAGTGAAGTTTGCATTCTGTTTTCTCCTGTCACATTCTTTTCATAAAAAAGAATCTACACATTATACTGTACATTTGCAAATTACCTATGCTCAGTAATCTAAGTTAAAATATGTCATTAGCTGGTAGTCCATAAAAGCATTCAATTTAATGAGTGGAATCAAAAGATGAAAATAAAAAACACACTGGCCTTGTGAAGACACCTTCAGTCTACTCACTGGTGGTGGAGGTGGGGTCTAGGTACTTGACAGTGGGTGAAAATTTTAAAGCCCAGATGAAGCCTACATGAACATGCCAAGAACATATGAAACATGACAGAAAGAACCCTTAACAGAATAATACGTTTTTAATGGTTTTAATTGGAACAGCAAGTACAGTGCAAATGATTTGTGCATTTTTACGTGTGTGTGAATGTGAGAGAGAGAGAGAGAGAGAGAGAGAGAGAGAGAGAGAGAGAGAGAATAGGCAAACATATTGTCTCGCACCATCTGGAGAAAGACTGTGTGTATGCGCATGCTGATGCACTACAGGAGGTTGTGAGTGAGCCACACCTGAACAGAACAACACTCCCAATTACTAATCAATGATTTTGACATCATGAATCTTAAGAACTGTGTGCAAAGTTCTTGCACTGACTAACCACATTACTGTTTTAATAAAATTAGTGAGATTACCTATTGTTTTTGTTTAATTAATCGATTTTTTTTTTTTTTTTACTTCTTTGCTACTGAAACTTAATAATAGATGAATATCAGATACTCTTTTATCTTCTAAGGACAGCAAGTAAAGGTTTATGAGTATAGTGGAACATTTATTCATGAATACATCTTTCTATTGTAATGACTAATTTCATCATCCATATTCACCCTCTGTTTATTCATTATATTCCATGCATAATCAAGGCAATCATTCATTAGGCAAATCACATGCAGACAATCGCAGCATGCTCTCTCAGTCTAAATGCTGATTGTTTAGAGCATTAAGGACAGAACACCATCACAGCACAGCGATGTCGAGCATCAAAGCGCAATGCAGAACCATGCAGTCCAGCTTGTTAAAACTACTTGTTAAAACTTCTCAAACACTCCCCGTTGTCCTCGGTGTAGCTGACAGTGCTATATTGGTGTATTCAAACATAATCTACCGTTGTACAAAACTGAGCAGAAAATGCTGCCGCTACTACGGTAACTCTACAGAGCTGACTGCCGAGAGAGCGCATAAGGAGTTGCCCTAGTGATGACCCAAGCAGTTCAGCACTTCATTTACAATATGGTGCTCATGAAGCCATGGGACATTAGGATTTTTAGTACTATGGCTGAGAACATAAACAAACCAACTCACCTCCATTTTACCATGGCTTTCCTTTATAGAGAGAAGCATCTGTCTTCATAAACTCTTCATCTTGTGTTACCCTTGATGAGAAGATACTCTCCAAAGAGATAGATAGCACTGAGCCCATCCACTGTGATAAGGCATCCGTTGCATGCCATCATCAATCTCCAAGCAAGCTTATCTGTATAGGGGTGCAGTGCCAGTTCATTCCTCTCCATCTGACATTTGTCCACTGACAGTGATAGACTCGATCACCCACTTAGAAAATAATGAGAATGTTTTTGTTTCTCTATTTTGGCTGTAAGGGATTAGGAGAAAATGAAACCTTGAGATGCATGATGGTTTTACTGCTTGTTGAACTTCCATTCATGAAACCAGTGTCAACTTTTGGTTGTTTTCTTGTGCTATTGCAAGAAAAATGCAAAGAATAATATACAATGACCTGGTTATAATGGATTGTGTTCTTATAGTAAAGCATTCCATGACTTGTTCTGCTGATATGCTGTATTAAAATATCCAATGATGTGATTAAGACACTTAATGGGATACGTTTGTTATAAAAGCACATTGGATTTTTTTTTTTCCTCCTTTATAGTTACATTTAAGGTACATTTTTTAAAAATCTGTTAATCGTTAGACTCTTATTAGTTCTCTGGGTTACTGAGACAAGACCATCCAAAAACATTTTACTCAATGGATTAGCCATGCTAAATTGCCCCTAGGCAGGAATGAGTACGTCAGTGTGTGTAAGCATAGTGCTCTGTGGTGGACTGACATCTAATCTGTACAGCAGAAGTGGCAAAAGTACAAACATCCCTCACTTAAATAGAAGTACAGATACTCATGTTTTAAAATACTTAGGTAAAAGTTGAAGTACTGTCTATACTATACCAGTGTAGATTTATTCATTGCTCGAGACTCGAAGCACTTTTGTACGTCGCTCTAAATAAGGGCGTCTGCCAAATGCCGCAAATGTAAATGTAAATGTATACTTTTTACTCAAGTTAAAGTAAAGAAGTTTGGGCTCTGACATGTACTTAACTAGAAAGTAACCTTGACTACTACCAATTTTGAAGTGAAGTGTAACTTGACCTCACATCATATTAATAATAAAATTAAATGTACCTTTAGTTAATACTTTCCAATTTTTAATACTCTAATCCAGCGGTCCCCAAACTTTTTTGCGCCATGGACTGGCCTTTAGGGTGTGGCGGATAAAATAAAATTATACGACCGGCATAAAAACTGGAATTTTCTAAATATAATAATAAAAGTGAATCCATTGTGTTGTTTTTTTTATTCATTTTGCTAGCTTGGGGGTTTAAATTTAGCGGTAATGTATTATGTGTTAGCAGCCGAAGCCCCTTTAAGAAGGTAGTGGATGAAGATTAGACATGTCATAGACAGATGTGGCAGAGAGAATCCGGTAATTTTCCAAAATAAAACATCGCTTAGAATCAAATAATAAATAAAACGGAAATAATGTCAGTTATGTATTCTGTCTGTGTGGGTACCAATTGACCCGCGGACCAGTGCCAGTCCACGGCCCGGAGGTTGGGGACCACGTATGGGTTATTATTCCTGAACTCAAACTCTACCAAGAGTGTAAAGACCAAATATACCCTGTCTGACTGCTTTATTTAACAAAAGACAAGCGTTTTGTTTGTTATTGAGTGTATACAAATAAAAGTAGACCCTTTCCAGATTCGAATGGTGTATGGCTCTTATCTGTAAGATCATAAAAGACACAGTAATTTAAGTTAGTTTCGGCATAATGAGTGTATGTACACTGTACAACGCTGTCTCCTGTCTCATCCACATTAACCCCATGGTTCTTGTTTCCTTCTGCCACGCTTGTTAGTAGCTTTGTAAACTAGCCTACATCTGTTGCGTGTAAAAGCCAGGAAATGATACACCAGTGAATTGAATTGGTTGATGGACTGAAAACGGCATGCAGTGAGAAGAAACATATTGCCATTTGACCAAATAGATTAAAACTAAAGTATCAGGCCTGTTTTGAAAATTTAAGAGGTAGCAAATATTTGAGTAAAAAATTTAATGAGTTAAAGAAAAAAGTTGTCTGAAAAATAAATAGTAAAGTAAAGTACTGTACTCACTAAAAATCTACAGTAAAAAAAAAAAGTTAAAAAGTAAAGTAATGAAGTATTTGTACTTCGTTACTTCCAACCTCTGCTGTACAGTATCCCTACATATCACCAAGTGTTCCTAAACTGGTCTTCAGATCACCCATGACCCTGAATAAGGTAAAACATTTGCTGATTGTGAGTGAGTGAGTGATCCCTCATCCAGTAAATGAGATGTTGTAGAATGAGCACTTTAATGTAAACCGAATTACAGCTAGATTTATTGTTAGAACCGTGATGCTATATTGATATCAGATTTGAGAAGTCAGCACCATTGCAATATAAGTTTAAAATATAGCTGTGCCTGCATAGCAGTAGCTGGGTTTTTTTCTTAGGTACACTTGTGACTAAACAGACAGGAGAAAGAATGACAATGATGATCAGTCTTCTGACAGTCAGGCCCAGCGAACGCACTGAATTCATGAGCATAATTGGAAGGATGAGTCACTTGACCAGTACGTAAAATCTCTTGAGGTGTCAGGCATTTGCCATGGACCCATGGAATGGCTGGATATAATTTGTGATTTGATTCTATGTCAGTGACCTGCAATTGTTGCAGAGGGAAAGCAGTGAATCACCGAGTGATATGAGTATTTATTCACAGCTCAGCAATGTCATCATTGCCCATGACCACAAAACATTGCCTTTGCATTAGCATTAAATGCAATAAATTGGCACTACTTTGCCAGCTCATTCCCCATACTCCATGTGCCAGCATGCTGAATGAAGTTAAATGAACTAATTATCATGCCCAGATTTCATGCTTGAGAGCAAAGACAGACAGATTCTGACTGAGCTGAAAGAGCTACAGAGTCAACGTTATAATAAACCACACACACACACACACACACACACACACACACACACACACACACACACACACACACACACACACACAAAAGCAAATAGTTTGATTTGGTGTTCAGTTATGAGATTCAATGCTGCAGTGCTGCAATTCATCTAGACACCACACTTGAGTGTTTTCCAAAAATAAAAGGCTTGTGCTTCTTCTTCCTCTTCTTCTTCTTCTTCTTCATCTTCTTTATTTTATTAGATACACAGAATGCACAATGTAGATTTTTTTTTCTTGGTGCTCAGATTCTCTGAGTAAGGACTCTTCTAAGGAGTAGTCTTTCAAAACAAATGAGTTAATCAGGTTAATTCCCCCTGTCCACATGCCTGAAGAGCACAAGCTTTCTGCTAAACTGTTTTCAATTTGTTCATTTATCACTTCTTTTATTGTTACTTTTTTTTTCATCTCATTCAATGTTACTCATTCTATACTCAGCACCAGGTGTGTTGGTGCATTTTATAACATGTTCAACCTGCAATGCTCAACATGCACAATTTCGGGATATGAATTCAGGGTCAAGTGAAGTAATTTTTTTTGTTTTGTAACTGAACGTAAGGTAGAAAAATGTTTTGCTGTTATGAGTCAGCATGAGCAATATATCAAAGTAATGCAAACAATTATAATTATAATAAAATATAACTAATACATAGACCAAGAATTCCTGCTGAACTGTTTAAATCCTGATTGTTGTTAAATAAAATAAATATCAAAAATCCAAGTGGAAAACATAGAGGGGAAACCTGTGCTTTATTAAATTAATATTTCTGAAATGTTGAATTATGAATGTGATAACTATTTAAATCTGTTTGAATGCGTCAGATTTTAACTACAAAGCTGGAGTTTGGCTGGTTGATCTTAGTACAATTGCCAATTCCTGTGGAAAATCTAAAAGACAGACAGACACACACACACACACACACACACACACACACATACACACACTCAAACACACACACACGCACGCGCGCACACACGCTCCTCTGTTATAAAACTATTTCCAGCCAAAGTGTCCAATTATCAGACTCACTCAGCTGACTCTTCACACATGGAGAGCCACACAGTGAGTCCGCCGCTCCAAGATATTCATTCTTTTCTCTCCCTTTTTTTGCACATCGGGGACACAGTGTGAGAAGAAACAAAGAAAAAAGAAGAGAGCTGGAGAAAGTGAGAGATGGTGGGGAGAATGGGTAAAAATCAAACACCATTTTGCATAATGTGGCTTTTGTAGCCATTTCAACTTTCACATTTAATTAGTGCTCCAGACTGCCAGGCTGAGATAGTGTGTGTGTGTGTGTGTGTGTGTGTGTGTGTGTGTGTGTGTGTGTGTGTGTGTGTGTGTGTGTGTGTGATTTTGCAAGATAAGGGGGGTTTGCTGAGTCCCTGGCTGACTCACGTTTCTCTCCAGAGACTGCTATATGACAAAAAAGATTAATGCAGTCCCCATCCGGCAGACCCCAGTCCAGCACACATGTAGGTGACTTTCTTAGTTGCTACCCATAAAACACATGCTGCAGCACATGCCGAGGGATGCTGTTGTCCAGTTGGTCCTCAATGGAGAGAGGCCAAACAACCAGGTCAATTGCATATACAAGCTGTGCCTTCAGCATGCCACATGACAATGTAAAGCCTATCTCATTCAGCTGAATGAACTTATGTACAATTCTATTGTTATTTGGATCAAGTCATTTCCATTTTCACTATCATGCTAAGGAAATTTATGGAAAGATTAGAAAGGAAAAGATTATTGTGGTCAGTCCACGGCTGTATTTGAAAAACACTTATCTTAACCCAGTGGCAAAATGCAATTCCCAAGCTCACTGGAGAGAGATAAACGTGTGTGTGTGTGTAATATGTGTGTGTTAGTGCGCATGTAATAATATCATCACCGAACCTGTGTGATTCTGGCACTCCCCTGACTCTCCACCTCTCCCAGCGCAGAAGGATGTAACCACTGATCAGTTCTGACACATCATTGTTCGAGTGTCGGCGAGAGGAAATGATACCTCAGTCCTCTCATTTTTATCTCCTACTAAAACAGAATTTCTGAGGTGTTCAATATGTTACTCTCGATGCGGGTGATGTCAAGTGTCTATAGAAATGCAATTTCACTGATTCAAGGCAATTACCACAGAGGAGGTTCAGATGATCTTTCCTCATCAGTAAGAAGACAGTACAAAGGGGCAGATGGCAGCAAACCCTTGTCAGGGATAGTGCTCGAGGCAAAGTTCCTCTTCGGCGCTTGCCTGACACTCTGCAGCAAAGATTTTGATCACTCTGGCTTTAGAAACACTGAGCAGGGGGGAATCCTAATTACTCTACATCCTTCTCAATTTTCCTAAGAAAAATGAGCTTGGTGCTGTGTATTATCTGTATTCAGTGTGTGACTTTGGTGCAGTCCAGGGCGTTTTGGCCTCGAGTTTGCTAATGTGCGTTATATTGTGTTTCATTTGCAGTCATCAAAAAAAAAGAGGGGGGAAAAGTGACGAGGTATGTTTTTGCTCTTAGCCCAGCACAGTTTGTGTGTGTGTGCATGTGCGTGTGTTGAGATGCCTGGTGAGAACTGGACTCAGCAGTATTTAGTGTTACTGCGACAGCAGGCCGAGGGACAATACCCAGCAGTCCCCTTCATCAGGGCACCAGGCCTTCTGTTGCTGCTCCTGGTGGTGTGTGTGTGTATATGTGTGTGTATGTGTGTAAGGTGGCACGAAAGCAGTACAAACATAGACTTATTTGAGACAACCTGATTGAGGAAGTGAGTTCTGAGCCTTGTGGTAGCTCTTTAGATGACGTACACTGACTCTCTGAATAGAAATGAATTCGTTGCCACCCTCAGGCCTGCATTATTCAGGCATACTTACACTGCAATGCTGCGTTCTTCTGCTACGATAAAGACTGTTGCAAGAAGGCACCTTGTCTATGGTGTATGGAAAACTTCACAGCTTTCTTAAATCCAGACAGCACTGAATGCATGTTATTTATAGCTTTTTAATTCCCTTAGATAAAAAAAAACTCTACAAGCAGAGCAAATGAAACACAAGAAAACTTTGTAGTGACCTTTTGAATTAACAAGACTGTGCCGATTCCCCTGTATGTAGACTGTTTTTGTTTTTTTTGTTTTTATCGGAGGGAATTAAAAACTATAAATAAAATGCATTCAGCATTAACTTAAGAAAGTTGTGAAGTAGTCAAATAAAGTAGGGCAACATTAGTTTTATTAATATATATATACTCAGCCTTTTGTCTTGCTTTGTAATCTGTAATATACAGTGCACAATCTGCTGTAATAAAGATCCTCATTTATTACTCAGGGAACAGCATTTATTCAATAATTTCATTTAGTTCGAGTTCTTAACATGGGAGAAGCCGAAAGAAAGTTTTAATTCCACTTCTTAACACAACTTAGACATTTTTGTGTATTCTAGAGCTTGTAGATTTGCTCTACATTAGAATGAATGAAAATATAAAAATGCAAAATGCGGTACAAAATAATCTAAGGTTTCTCCATTTCTTAATTTGCTACTCGTTATGCCAGGTAAGAATAAAGATAGCTACCTCCCAGCACAATTATCTTTCTCCTCCTGCTCTCCACCTCTATGTCTTTGTTGTTTTTTTTTTACTTGCCTGTGCTTGTGTTCGTGTAGATCTGCTTCCATGCAATTAATATATGCTTCTCATTAAAGTGTAAAGGATGCCAATATTTCAGAAGCTGCAATCTCCATGTCCAGAAGGTGAAAAAGCCAACACCAGCACTGGCTGCAGTTTTTAACGTCATGTGTGTGACGTATTAAGCGGTCAGTATGCATCATTACAGCCCTGCAATACTAAATAGAAGGGATGAGTGAACTATATGTGCACATATTAACGCCAACACGTTTACAGTTAAACGTTATATTCAGGGTCGATTTCGGAAATGAAACGATTCATATTGTTGGAATCAGACGGATTTAGAAGCATGCCATTTTGTATTTTGTTTCATTTCTGCTAGTCAATAATATTAGAGCGTCACTGAGACTTGTTACACCTTTTTTTTTTTTTCTAGAACAATAAATTTCCTCTCTCATCTTACCGAAACATGACGGTTCATCCTGCACGCCAAAAAAAAAAAAAAAACACAATAGAAAATATAGACGGAGGGATGAAGGAGAGCATCAATAAATCATTTTTTTCGCGCAGCTTCGTTCCCGGGAGCTTTCGGGTGGATTACATTAAGCGCTTCCCCTCGCAGAGCGCCACCTGATCGGCGCGCGCGTATAAAGCGCTCAGTGCTGATCAAGCGCGCGCACATGCACACGGAGCGGAGGAAGAGGAGGAGGGAGGAAGGAGGCAGCGGACACTACAGATTTATGCAATCCCGCCCGTCAGCACGAGCCCCTGGAAACGGTTTCGTGCTTCACTTTTGCACTTGAATTTTTTTTTTTTTTTCCTTGTATTTTTTTTTTTTTTTTTTTTGTGCAAAACCGACTGTGTGTGTATTAGGTGGAGTCGCATTTCGCTCGAGTGGTAAAACACCACGCGCGCGCGCGCGCACACACACACACACACACACAAGCGCGCGCGCACACACACACACACACACGCACATACACGCGCGCGCACTCGCAGTGGCTTCCACAGAGGACGGATCGTGCCTTCTTCCTCCTGTTCCTGTCTCACTTGCCGGGTTTTGGATCTCCGAAGTGTCCGTTTTCTCGTTTTGTGGATAGAGTAAGACAAGCCAGCGTAGTGGAAGGGTCCGTGTGCGCCGCGTGCTCTAAACATGCCAAGGTCTTTCCTGGTGAAGAAGGTGAAGCTAGATGATTTCTCATGCGCAGAGCTGGAAAGCGCCTATGGCAGGTCAAGATCTGACCTGAACCTGCGGATTCACGATAAAGGCAAGTTAAATCTCCTCTCGCACATTTCTCCTGCCATGCAATTCTGTGAACTCAGCACTCTTTACGCGCTGCGATCGGTGGTAGAACCAGAGGTCGCTACTTTTAGTTCTATAGCCTCAAGTTATCCTCAAGTCAAACCTAGTGACATACATTTGAACAAAACCTTATTGAACAGTAAAGCGGTTTGCAGCGGTGTTTAACTTTCCCAACACTCACAGCTATCCATGCATCACACAGCAAAAAAAAAAAAAAGGATGCATGCATACACTGTGCTTAACTATAAATGAATAGCCTGAGTGGAATACAGGTTAACAATGTGCATTTTCTTATATTTATCACCTGTCGTGGTGTAATGTTTGACACACTTTTTTTGGCATGTGGGTTTAGAGGTAACCTAGTTGCGCGCACACTGACAGCCTGCTTTAGGGCGTTCTCAGGTCCATTGCTTTTTATTGGAGTCGCCTCTATAATGTAGAGTGTCGGGCAATGCTCATGATATACTGCAGTGTGCATGCTCCCAGTCCATATCATCCCTTAGATGTTTGGACATTCATTCATTCATTCATTCATTCATTCATTCATTCATTCATCCATGCATTCGTTCAGAATAAGAGAAAGTTACTTTGGGGCTCGAATTTAAATACAAATTGGGTTCAAAATCAAAACTATAAATACATAGCATAAACAGTCCTACACAGCATTAAAAAAAATATAAGGAATTAGACATATGAGTGCATATGGTATATAATAAGATCAGTGTTGGTTAGTTAGTTACACCTTATGTGTGAAACTCTGTGGAGCCCAAAAAGGGAGAACGTGAAAGTTCACTTTTTAAAAAAAAAAAAAAAAACGACCTTTAAATGATAAAGATGATGCCATGTGTTATCCACCCAGATTTTTCTCACTTCTTGCCCCTTTGGAAGTGTGCATAATAAGTGAAAGTGCTCATTCTTTCCCTGCTAGGTTACATTAGTGACTACATTACCCCAGCGGTGTATGATGCAGAGACTGATGGCGGCGTTAAGGTTCCCTCTCCCGAGCCCCTGTACGACGGCGCTCACAGCGATTATCAGGCGGACAGCCCGCGATCGGACACCACGGGGGGCTCGATCAACGGCGACGCAGCAGTGAATGGCGGCTACACGGCGCACGCCTTCTTCATCACAGATGGCCGGTCGCGGCGCAGAGCGGCCGCAGGAGCGCGCAGTCCGGCTCGGCACACGTGCACCGAGTGCGGCAAGTCTTACGCCACGTCCTCAAACTTGAGTCGCCACAAGCAGACGCACCGGAGCCTGGACAGCAAGATGGCCAAGAAGTGCCCGACCTGCGGCAAGGTGTACGTGTCCATGCCGGCCATGGCCATGCACGTCCTTACGCACGACTTGCGGCACAAGTGCGATGTTTGCGGCAAAGCGTTTAGTCGTCCTTGGCTGCTGCAGGGCCACATGCGCTCTCACACGGGAGAGAAGCCTTTCGGCTGCGCTCACTGCGGGAAGGCGTTCGCCGACCGCTCCAACCTGCGCGCGCACATGCAGACGCACTCGTCCTTCAAACACTTCAAGTGCGCGCGCTGCAGCAAGACTTTCGCGCTTAAGTCGTACCTGAACAAACATTACGAGTCGGCGTGCTTCAAGGGCGCACTGTCACCTCTCCAAGCGTGACTGCGGCCTGCAAAACGCCTCGGCTCTTCTAGACGCTTTTGACCCCTAAAGGAATACTGAGGCTTCGTTTTGCTGTTCAGAGTTCAGTGCTGAGACTGAGTGCAGCGGGGAAGAGTTTCCTGCACACTGAAGGTTTGAGTGACACAATGCTGTTCAATAACTTTTTTTTTTTTAATATTACATGATATAATTATACTGCTGCAAGTGACCCCGCGATGGATGGATTGAAAGGTTATTTATTTATTTATTTATTTATTTATTTATTTATTTATTTATTTATTTTCGTTTTTCTTTCTATAAAAGGCAAGGTATTTACCTTTCATCATGTTTTGCACTTTCATTCGCTTATTTGCCAGTTTTATTAACATGCCAAAGCATTCAAATCAGTCACAATTTGATTTTTTTTCTTTTGTTATTCTTTGGTTTCATATGCCTATGTAATGCATGCATGCAAAAAAACAAACAAACAAAAAAACAAAACAAATCTATGCCAATAATCATAAAACTTAGGCTTATCATTTTGCAAAAACCTAGGTAGTATCAATGGGCAATATTTTGGGATTCCCGTAAGGATATATACAGCAATAATCATGTAATGCATGGTATTTTTGAACTGTTGCCTATAGCAGCTTTTTTTTCTAAAAAAAAAAAAAAAAATCAGGTATGTTTTGATCTCTTAATAATCAAACAGAAAATATACAACATCAGGGAAAATGCCAGTGTAGTGTTAGCAAGTCCAAAAGACTTCAAATGAAAAGTATAAATCGGTTTCCTTTGCTCTGCTGTTATGCACTGCCTGCCTCTAATTTAAACGTAGTTTTAGGATGTAGGCTTGAAGTGCTGTAACTCTGCTCTAAGCGGTTCAGTATCATTATCCAAATCTCTGGAACACCCAGTTTAGGAGGGGGAGGCTCTTCCACAGGTAACTCAAAAGAATGAGGAAGATTGACAGTAGCAGGAAAGATGAACCTTTGCACAGCTGGTCTGTAATCCACTTCTACTGCAGTTCAGGCGTTGATTACTTTTACGATTCCTGCATTTCTCCAGTCTAGGTGTCCCTCAGATTTCTGCTAAAAGCACTTCCTATTCTTAAAAGTAGCACAAAACCTAGATTCAGGTAGAAATAACTATACTAGTTTGACCTTAGTTTTTGTATAATAAATAAAGAATATCTGAGATGCTCAGTTTAAAAGGTCATGTAGCCTAACTGTAAATACTTGTTTGATGAGGAAGAAAAAACTTTTTACAACTGATCAATCTGCTGACTCCTGATCAGGGGAACTCTGAATGAAATAGGTTTAACATGTACTGCGATTTTTGAGCCAGTCTTCAACTGTTGTAAAAGCACAAGGCACCAGGAATTTTTTTGGCACTTCATAATAAAGATAAAGCAAACAGTCCTAGTCTGTTCCTTGTTTCTTTATGATTGTTGCTGTGAATTTAATCTATTAAGTAGGCCAATTAATCCTGATGAATGCGATTTGATGCACACATGCTGATAAAGCAAATGGTAAAAGGATGAGCAGAAACAACAAAAACTCTAATCTCCCACTCTGGCAACAGATGGTACAGTAGATACGTTCATTATTCCTTCAAAAAACTATTATTTAGTCTACTTTATTCAAATGTGATGGCCCAATGGATGAAACATTTCAAACTTTTTGACTCCTAAACTTTGAGTATGTGTTTGAAAGCAAAACAAGTTATCATTTACATCCAAATATGGTTTAAGATTGACTTCAGTGTGTGTTAGATTGCAAAATGAGATCACTTCACGATACAAAGTGACTCACCTTATTAAATTACTGTTATAATCTCTATGCTTAATGAAATAATTGCATTTAATCAGAAATAGAACTTACATAATCATTAGAATGTTTGGCAGGAAAAAAAAAGTTTTTTTTACTCCAATAAGTCAGTAGCAAAGGACATCAACTGCTTACAGACTTTCGACAAATTGAGTGTGTGATCGGTTTTACCTTTCCATCTATGCATTCACACTGAATTTTTCTCAGCCACTCAGCTCTCATAGTGCATAAAAAAAAAAAAAAACAGAATCTCTCGTAGGTTAATCTAGCTTGAGCAAACGAGGCCACGGGTGTCATCAATTTGTGGAGAATCATTATCCAAGTGTTGGGAGAGTCTGCACTTGAGTCTCTAGAGCGCTGGGTAATTGCACTAGCAGGGTGGAATCAGCAGGAGCCATTATTTAACAGCAGACAGCTGTGACAGGAGCTGCACACGTTGATCTGTTTGCTTTTACATTCCTGTCGCTCCGCTTTACAATCAGGGTTCCAATGGCAGATCCGGGGCTCAGTGTGGACCTCACTCAAACTCCAAGCTGATGGAGAATGGGAGCTTCGCAAAAGAACCACAGAACGAACACATACAATTGATTTCAGTTCTCTTTTTCAATGCCATTTATAGATGTGTAAACTATTTTATATAGGGTTGTGAGGGGTTCTCTTTATAAAATATAATTTTATAACCTACTCACTGATCTCACAGAGCCACATTTAAACAAAATACCTTTGTATTTTATACCTGTTGTTATTTATTGTTTTAGCACTCACTTAAATATAAACCTGTCTGCAATAGACAAAAACCATCATGATAAATAATCATTTTTTAATATGCTTTTTAGAATGTGTGGCAGATACACAGTAAATATTCTGGTGTTTAATTAACTATGTTTTTTCATCTATGGATCAGGCTTTAGGTAACATTCAGTGTTTATTCAGAATTAGTTCATTTCTTTTTCTGATAAAAAAATAATAATAGTTTAAGCCGTCCAACAGAAGTGAGTGTAGATTTCTGCACACAGATTCAGGCCCAGAAGTCCGACATCCTTATATGAAAGTTTTGAAAAGGTTTAGCATGATTATGTTTATTTGATCTCTAAATGAGTTAATATTTACACAATGTCATGTGAAATACACAAGCTCTGTAAAAAAAAAACATTTTATGCAGACTACATATATGTAATGCTTCAAATGCATAATGATTTAGAGCAGAATTCAACAGTGATTCTATAAATAGTTACATAACCTTAATAGTGGATTTGTTTATTTCTCTGTTTTGGTGGAGATCTCAGACAGCTCTGTCTTCAGGCTACTCTGTCTCAGCCATGCTTCAGTGTCACTGATAGCTATTGGGCCTGAACCAGAGTGAGGTGGTGGGGGGATATAGCTGGTGAACAATCACTTCAGAGAGTGTTATCGTTTATTGGAACAGACATAGCAGAAACCTTTGGACATAGACTGTTCACAATCTAACTGCAAGGGAGTGCATGTAGGATCTCCGTCTCATGGCTGAGTAGCATTCTAAATTGAAACACGAAATGATGCGTTTTCTCAGTGAAAGGAGATAATGATGAGGTGTTGAATGTCACACGTGTGGTTTATGGCCTGAAAAAGAGGGCAACAATGCTTGATATGTATATTTCATGCCAGAGTTGTCATAGTGATTCATGGATCAATTTTAAGGTAAATTGTGGAAAGAAATTGAAGTGAAAGAATACAGAAGCAAGGAGACTGCCTGTAGCATGGGCTGCTTTGTAGCTCTGTAAGAATTCCCAGGCAGAGAGCAGTGCTTTAAGGAAAAGAGGCAGAAAGGGTGCAGGAAGGGAGACAGAGAGAGAGAGAGAGAGAGAGAGAGAGAGAGAGATAGAGAGAAATGGAGGGAAGGGGGGCTGACCCAGTTTGGATGACATGTAGCTGAGGAAGCACACCGGAGCCTGTACAGCCAGTACATTTTTAATAGCACCGCTTGCAGATCTGCATTGAACAGAGTATTATTGTTACCATACAGCTTGCAGACAATACAGAGCCTGACAGCAGTGGACCCGTGAATGTGGTGAGTCACTGCATGGCGCTTTTACTTCGACCTCCCGCTTAACACGCATAAGAAATTAACGCATCATGAATATTCAGTGGGAAAGAGGGTGGAGAATGAACTTCGCAGTAGTCTTTGATGTGAGGGTGTCAGAGCAGTACAAGGTCTGTTGTGGATGAAAACCCGTAATAATCAAGGATTTAAAATGATTCGCTTTAAAAATAAATAATAATAATCCAGGTAGGGAGAGAAACACTTGGTGTTATAATAAATATACTTTGAAGGCCCTGTTACCATAGAATGGTCTGACCAAGTATTATAGATTCTGAATCATCATGCAAAATGGAAATATCATGAGAAGTTTTTGAATCACCAGAACAGAACATAGTGCTCAGGGGCCACAGGTGAAAACGATGGAAGACAATAGGTAATTCTGTTGTATATCATTCCTGAGCACAATGTGTACCTCTTGCATGTGATCAGCTGAAACCTACTATGTTCAGTAGAATCACTGCACGACCCATATCAGACTGAGACAGCAAGTTTGTACTCATTTTTTATATAACCACAAAAACTTTAAAAAAGAATATAAATAATACATTGAATGAAGTGATTTTTTATTTATTTACTGAAAGCACTATTTACAGACATCTTGCTGTACCTGTAATAATGATGATGTCAAAATATTTATTCAGACATGGAAAAGATTTCCATCCAAACTATATTTTTATTGACCAAGAAAAAAAACTTAAATACAAGAAGTTTGATTTAACTTAAAATGGTTAACTCGTGTTCACAACTGGAGTACTTATTGATCCAATAATGAATGTTCCATGATTTATGGAAACTGTAAGTCGTTCATTTTCTAATGATCTGAGCAATAAACTATTTCTGGATATTGAAGCCGAGAACATTGAGTGCAAATGGGACCACAAATTGGATTTATTGGTTTTAACGGCTAGATCAGTGTTCCTTTTTGCTGCTCCATACTGCCCTGTACTTTTTTGTCTTTTAGCCCATCATATTAAAAGTATAAGCTAATTTGGAGGTTAAACTTAATGTATTGGACATATTACAAATGAAAATAATAAACTATGCAGTGCAGCGGTACTGCATGGCCAGACACGCCGCGCTAAACAATGAGTTATAACTAGTTCTCTAGCACCATAAGTATAAATTGCTTCACCTGGAAAGAACTACAGCTGACCATGTTTGTCTAATTAAACTTCCCAGTCATGCTTCACATTTGACAGTTAAATCACATCTTATAGAAACAACACTCAAATCTTTGAAGGCCATTTCACAGTTGGTGTGTTTCTAAAGCTGTTTTAACACAGATGCATCAAAGGCTGGTTTATACTTTTGTATATCTAAAAAAGGGTTTATAGGTAGGCATGGCACACCGAGATGACCTGATGGACTGACGTGCAGCTCTGCAAAATCCTAACAGCATGTTGCTCATATCTACAGCGCTGTGCAGGAAAAAAGCCTTCAATGACTGGTTACAATTGAGGAAGTGTGTCCTGATGGGTACACAGAAACCATGTAACCCCCTCTTTCCCTTTTCCACTCAGTGGTTTCACAATAATGTTGACACTTTAAATTCTTTAATTTAACCAAAAACCAGGCATTGCCTAATATCAACTGAATACTATAATAAACACAGCAAATCTGATATTCAGAGAGATAAGAGAGTGGGAGAACCGCCAAAGCACAACACAATTACATGTTTAGAAAACAGGTGGACACAAGTATACTTGCACGTGACGTAAAAGTGTACTCCAGGGGGCAGTACTGCACGTATCACCCCAGAAAACAGAATGGTGTAAAGAATTTAGTTTAAAAAAATAATTGTAGTTTTCTGTCAATAAATCCATGATACATAATATGTCATCACATCACCATAAGCAACACAGACATAAAAAAGAAACATGAAATTTCCTGATGCTATTATTTATTTATAGCTGTCCAGTGAGACTTGAGCATTATATCATAAAGGATACATTTTATTACACACAGACTTCGAAAAAGATTGGTTTTCATCAGTGTGTATCATGACCTAAAAAGGATTCGACCATACTACACCGTCAAAAAGGTGGTAGGGAGCACACCCCAAGCACTTCCAACTGATTGAAGACATAAAGCATCAGTACAAAAGAATAATGTAATTGTTTGCACTGCAGTTGAGATGTATTTGTGGCAATATTACTCTGAAACCCTGGATAAAAAAACAACAACACAATATTGGGGCCACAATGTCTTGTTACAATGTTTGCAGATACGCAATGGAATACATCTCCCTATCTGTAGCGATAAGCATCCATGCCTGAAGGCTGGATTGCTTAAACCTGTCTGTTTCTTTTTAAGTGTTTGCATGATACAATGCTACTCAAAGGTTGCAATGAAACCTACACTAACGAAAAAATAAGGCTGCTATGATGTGTATTTGTGAGAAAAATAAGTACTTGGATTTGGATTCCCACTTATTCTACTCCACACCTATGGTTGTATTCTCTGTATTGCTTGCTCACATCTTGTCCACAGAAAAAAAAATGTCTTTCTGTCTTTTTCTCCCTGTCTTTTATTAGCAGCAGTGGAATTTTGGACACAGATCTTTAAACCAAGCACTCTGACTAATGTCCTGCTGGAGTGCACTGATCTAGCGTAGTACTGTTATTCTATTTAACTGCTGATTTAGTGTCAGTTCTTGCAAACAACTGGCTGAGCGGGAGCTTTTTGTGAACTCATTAAAGCAGCCGATTCAGATTCAGCTACTGTGAGTCTCAGAATCAATAATGGACTGTTCAGATTGCTGGGGTATGTCACATTATCATTGTGTTGACTGTGCACAAGAATCTATAAACTGTACTATGGTGGTTTTGCTTAAACATTAAGAATGTACTTTTACATTTTATAGCGCTTATGGGTTTTCATTCCAACAAACAGTTAATAATAATTATAATTATAAGCATTTTAGCATTACTTGTGTGTTTTTTTAAGGTTACTTATCAATAAAATAATATGTAGAATAATGAACTGATGTGTCATATATCATTTGCTTTAACTTCACTGTATGCATTCACATTCTGTGGTCATGTTACAGGGCTTTAACTGCACATTTAAATATTTTTATACATTCATTATGCTGCATTCTTATACAATTGAGTTATGTCTTGTGCTATATAGATGCAATTTTAGATATAATTAATTACTGACTGTTATATACTGTTATAATTACAATATCATTATAACTGCATAGTTGTCTACTCTTACACTACCCCATCTCCAAAAGAGACTATTTAAGGCCAACAAAATACATCTTCTATATTTAGACTGACATAATCAAATTGCCAGCTCAATAGCATGGTGGCTACAATATAAGTAAACCAATATACCACTTTGTTCATTGATTGATTGATTAATTCATTAATTTATTCTCTAACCCCAACCACAGATTCCAGTTCCTCCTGGGGGAGCCCCAGACATTCCCTAGTCAGATGTGAGATTGAATCCCTCCAGCAGGTCCTGGGGCTGCTCCAGGGTCTCCATCTAGTGGGACAGACCTGATACAGCTTGTATATTTTGAAGGATTCAGTTCTCTTAAACTGTATTCTCTCAATTTAGAGGAGCAGCAGTTCTACTCTAAGACTTTCATAGATTGAAGGTTTCTCTCATGCACTTTTTTTCATCACTTGAGAATACAAACCATGAAGTAGCGACCCAGATACCATGTACTCCCATAAACCATAACATAAACGTCCAAATGCATAAATATAGGTTTTATTTAACATACAAAACTACCACATGGGCCATTGTAAATCTGCACAAGTACAAAATCTTGATCTTGATTTTGTACTCCTGAACCCTTAGTTTAACTATTAGATGGAATTGCTTCTCCAGAAAATTATTCAAACATTTCAAACCTTAAACAGTGATTTTATCATGTTTTCCAAATCTCACTTGCCTCTGTAACCTTGCTGTTAAGAAGAACATAGATGGACTACTAACATTTTCTGGCACTGGCTTTTTTCCTGGAGAGTAGAATAAGATCCCAAACTCTAGTAAGAAAGTGCAATGGAACAAAGATCTCTACTAAGGATACCATTGTGCATTAATTGCATAGCATCCTCATGAAAGATCACCACTCCCTTGCACTTGCTTCTAGAGTTTGGGGTCTTGTTTTACTTTCCTCAGGCAAGTGTTTGCCAGATCATCTTTGAAGCCATCTGAAATTCTTATTCCAAACTCCTCCCTTGCTTGAGCTTTGCTTTGGCAATTCCTTTTGCTGTAGCCCCTTTGAATCCCTCATTTGATCCGGAGTGCCCTTTATGAGCATTACTGGAAAGGCCTCCTTGTCAACATTACCCTTACCCCTGGTTTACAGCAGCATCTACCAGCTGCTCTTAAATAATTGTTAAGGCTCTTCTGCATTTATCAGGTAAATCTAGCTGGTGCATTAAACGAAAAATCCAACTCACTGCCAAGTGGTGATCGGTTGACAGCTCTGACTCTCTTCACAGTGTTTGTTGTTGACAGTGAAAAGACTTGCACAGAACTCTAATAACAAACCACTGCTTGGGTTATGATCCAAAGGGGGATACCTCCTCCCCAATCACACCTCATTGTGCATTTCTTCAATTTCCAGCATTAATATTGATGCCCCCTCTGTGACAATATAAATAATGAATAGTTTAGAAATACTTAAACCATCACATATGGCTACTATCTATCTGATCTATCTATCTGATCTATCTGATGTGTGTATATATGTATATATATATATATATATATATATATATATGCACAGCATATACATAGATGGCATAACAGGGGTGGAGCAGTTATATACTATGCAAACAGGATGACAATGAGAAGCTGCACTTGTGATTCTTGAAAGAATATTTACCCTGACACCCCTAACGATGTAGAGTGTGAGGGGTTGTGATGACATGACCCCTCTTAGTTTTTATTTATTCATAGCAAGATTTGCAGGCTTGCTTTCTGAATATCATATTCTCTATATCCATATGATGAGAGTGGCCTAAATGGCAGCAGTTCAGTTTTCAGTACAGTTCAAGAAAGAATGTAGGAGTTTACTGAGGGGGAGTGAGCGCATGAGACGGTCTGCTGAGCACACTGCAGTGAGTGTGCAGAAGGAAGAGGGAGAAAGCTGAGAGGCATGGAGTGTGGGAGAGAGAGAGTGAGAGGAAGAGGGGGAGAGAGAGAGAGAGAGAGAGAGAGAGAGAGAGAGAACCATACAAGAGAGGTAAGCGTTCTGTGTGTGTCGGTCATGTATCAGAAGTCAGCACTCTTGTTCATGTTTTCAGCTTCAGTGACTGAGTCAGGGGGAGGTGGAGTCGTTCACTGCCATGTCAGCAGTTTCTCCTCCAATCGATTTAGCCCAGCCTGCAGCAACAAAGCAGCCAGCTACATGTTCCTCATACACACTTCCCCTTTGTATATACCTCCATATGCATAAATGCAACACATTTTTCATGTAAATTTATCACTATTTGGAATTCCTTACACACACAGTTACCCGACTATTATTGTGCTACTGATTTGAAGTTTGTGGTTTTGAACTTTGTCTCAAGAGAAGCAGTGATCTTGAGCTTCCTGAAGAATGAAGATACACAGTGGGAAGGGGGAATGAGGAACAAGACTTGATGTTCAAATGCTGTCTGTGTTTTAGTGTGTGTGTGTGTGTGTGTGTGTGTGTGTGTGTGTGTGTGTGTGTGTGTGTGTGTGTGTGTGTGTGTATTTAAGTGCCTGACTGCAACTGAGAACAGATATACCCAGCGAATCAAAACACCATTGCTTCACTTATGCATACTGATTGGCAGCCCATAAAATGAGGTGGGACCACAATCTGTGCTGATTTTTGTATACTGAATTTAAAGCAATAAAGACTTCAACTGATGGGCTTATCTGTGCGGTATATGGCTACATATACAAGTATTAACTTTTAATCTAAATAGTAAGTCAATAAGACTGCTGTGTCTATAACAGAAAGAAATCTCCAAAAAATATAGTAGGTTGCATTAGAGTTGGTCAATATCTCACACTTTACTACACAGCATTGCATTCCATAATTCCAGCAGTGCAATGGTTTGTGTCTAAATTCCTAATCAATAGAACATATGTGATTACTTAAAGTGTCCATTAAGTAGCTTGAGAGTTTTTGAGAGATATGATTCCCTATGTTGGCTCATTTTCTTTAAAAAAAAAAAAGCAAGTCAGGGAGAGAGTGTGTCAAAGGAGTCAGCCAATGAAGTTCAATATATATATATACGTTGCACCTTCCGTGGAATCTAAATAAACTCCACAGTGACCTTACAAACTGTCTAAATAATGCAAAAGATTAACAGGAGATTATTTCCAGCTGTGTAGCATTTCTCATTGCCAAATGACTTATTGTGGCTTAGTTCTGGTTTGAACTGCTGCAATTCACTTTGGTACTGAGCCGCAGGTTGTTTTTTCTATCACCCTACAGCAGTTGTTTCTTTCTTGCCCATGGCAGCAAGGGCAGCAGGCTTCCTGTGGAGGAAAGGGAAGAGACTGAGTTTAAATGTGAGGAAATAAACTGAAACTTTTTATTATAACACACACATTAAAATGATTCAGTATGTCCAAACGCTTGCTTAATCACCATGTCACATTACTATGTCATGAACACATTAAGCGCATGAGGTGTAACTATAGTCACAGTCACCATGCTATTTTTTAGTGTGAGGTCACACAAAATTGAGCCTAGATCAAGATTTTTGTTTTGGAATACGTGAAAACACAAATACAAATTTTGCAGGAATTATGAATGTGCAGGAAATTTGCAAGGATTTTTTAATTCTTTTGCTATACAGTAAAATCAGTTTAAGTGCAAAAAATCAGAATGCATCTGTGATCAGAATTTTAGCATTTCCTAATATTTACATCTAGATGCAGGTGGCTCCCCGACATCACTGAAACATTGTATTCTCATTTTTAGGTGCTTTTCCAGGCTTGTACCACAGCTTGATTCATTAGATTTTAGGGGTGAGTTTCATCCTCCAGTCTCCTCTTTAGAAGGTGAAATACTGCTCAATTGGCTTAAGGTCTAGTGATTGACTTATTCAGTTTAAAACCTTCCAAATATTTATCCTTGATCAAGTCCTTCGTTGTGTTGGCAGCATGTTTTAAGTCATTGTCTTGCTGCCTCATAAAGTCCCTTCCAAATGGATTGGGTGCATTTTACTCTAAATTGGCATCATGTTCTGTTGACTTCTGAAGTCATTCTGCTGCAACTATCTTGATCCCAATTACATTATCAGTAAAGATCATCGTCAATCAAAGATCAAATAAAAGCTAACATTCTGATAGGTTGTCTAATAATTATATTTAATCTCATACCCAAATATCTTCAGTGAATTGCAAAAACTACAAACAAAGGGTCTTTGTAAATCTGTAAAAACAGCAAAAATGTTTCAACCAAAATCTGCAGTTATCATGTTATCATTATAGATGTGAGTATTTGGAAGATTAAAATCCTGGCACATAAATCATACCAAAATAAAATATCTAAACATTAACATCACCTAAAATGTCTGTTAGTGGAATTTTTTTCACATCTATTGAAGATTTACACAGATGCCTTGGTTTTCACAAGGCAGGTAAGCTGTCATTTTGTGTCATTTTGATTTTGATTTATTGTTTTGGATAATGTGAGCATTTCTTATTAGCCAGTAGCAGTTTTATCTCATCTATTTTTTAATCTCTTATCTTTAGCTCTTTTTTATGCAGTTTTAGGAACTAATCTCTTTACATTTCCCTACATATGACCTATTTCCCCTTATAATCAAAAATAAGACTGTACTTTCTGGTCACTATGATTTACATAAAACAACCTCACTTACAGAATCCTCACATGAAACATGAAAATTGGGAGCAGTGAAGCTTTAATGACACTAATGTCAGGGGATATAACATTTCTTTTGGCTAATTAAACATTCGCATTAAAAACATTCAGCATAAAAAAAACCTTCCTTAATTCATAATGCCAGGAAAATGCATTTATTGGACATTACATATATTGCAATAGTTGTGGATTAGATATCACAATAATAATATAATAAAAATTTATTAAAATAAGATTTTGCAAAAATATGCACTAATACATTTTCTCTAAGCCATGATAAGAATACTGTGTATAGGACACTCTTAATCTTCATACAACAGTATACTACAAAACATAACATAACATAACATAACATAACATAACATAACATAACATAACATAACATAACACGGTGTAGTTGCTCCACACCAGTTTCTTAGTTGTCTTTCTAAGATTAAGTGTATATAAAATAAATAATTGCTTTGTTTTGTTTTAAAGATGGAGAACTAAAAGAAACAACAGCAATAAACATTACTTCTGACTGTTACAAAGTGTTAAGACTAAAAACTTTGTCCAAAGTTTTTTAATAAAACACTTAAAATAAAACACAAAATGATATTTAAAATATAATTTATCTATTTTCTTTGTTAACTGCTGAACTAGGAAATTTTAGCATTTCTCTTATTATTAGTTATATATAAGATTATTTGCAAATGAGCTGTGTCTTATATGAAACGATTATATTCTGACTAATAGAGAACTCAACAGTTTTGTGGTATAGAAGGTCATTATTACCTGCAAAGGAAACCTTAAGCCCTGCTTCTTTTTCTGCTTGGTCAACAGAATGTTCTGGATTTTCCCCAGGCATGAGGTGCCTCTGTCACAAAAAAGTAGAGAAAGGTAATAACTAGAGGCTGCTCTCCAGGCTCCACTCAGACCTTATTATGGACACTTATTTGAAGGCGTCAAACTCCATAAATTGGAGAGGAGGTGGCACAGACATGTGGCGATGGAGGGAGGCAGGGAACAGGAGAGGATGAATGTGGAAAATGACAGACTAAGAGGGATATAGGGGTGAAACACAGGGTTAGGGAGGGTCTCGGCCCTGTACAAGGGGTGTGCGTGTCTGTCTGACATCCCCAGAGGCTCTCATTAGAATGTTTTCCAGACTCTGTGTGTGTGTGTGTGTGTGTGTGTGTGTGTGTGTGTGTGTGTGTGTGTGTGTGTGTGTATACACCTTAGACACTCAGTGGGAAGGGGATTCAGGGCATAACTTAATTGTGCATTTGCAGACCTGTGGCATTTCAAATTCACATGCATCCTTTCATGTCACCCCCAGCACATAAATATTGTGTGTGTGTGTGTGTGTGTGTGTGTGTGTGTGTGTGTGTGTGTGTGTGTGTGTGTCTAAAAGGGGGGTAAACAAGATTTAAATAAATGCATGGAGCATATCCATGGGTTGTTAAGAAACTGTTATTTTCTTTGTGTTTTTTGCAATACAGCCTTTACAACCTGACTGAACTGCAACAAAAACAATGTGTCCATACACAAACTTCTGTCCATGTGCATTTTAAGCATGTGCCTTGAGCAACGCCTGTATTCATTTTACCAATGTTAAAGAAGGATCATGGATATCTAGGATCTTTATTGATATTTTTATTAATGACATTCAAGTCAATTCATGACTTGTCCTTCCACTTCCCTTTGACATTGTGCACAAAAAAGGTTTATTTTAGAGAGACATTATTGATGTTTTTATTTTCTGAATGTAGTCCTTAGCACCTCTCCCTTTATACGAGTTGAATTTTATTATAATAAAGGAAAATATTCAATGTTCTTTGCATCTAGGGTAAATCTACTTAGCAATTTAGTTGTCATACACTGTGTGTGTGTGTGTGTGTGTGTGCGTGCGTGCGTGCGTGCGTTCGTGCGTGCGTGCGTGCGTGTGTATTTCTGTGTGCATGTCTGATTTTAATTGTTGTAATGTTTTATATTACTTACCATTTAATATATAATAAAGTTGGTGTTATCTTTAAGCTTTGTTTCTGGAAATTAAATGCACCTTTGATCAACTTGTGAAATAAATATTATAATTTCTCTGTTCTTGAAAAAAAATAATGTAATCATACTTATTATATATAGTTTGGTAAATGTTTGGACACCCTTTGTCAAGAACATACATATTTTTTTGGTTGTAAAAAAAGGAAAAAGTAAATACAACCTCTACAGCAAACCATTCGAAAAAGTAAATGATTTTGGTCTTTTAGGTTTTTTTTTTTAAAGAACACAACTCTTCAAAATATGCTAATATTTACTGGCATCCATTCTTTTATCTACCTGTGCGATATTTTTGTTACATTGGCTGCTAATCAGCCAGAAAATACAATAACAAGAAATCTTATTTCTATTCTCAACAATTAAAAAGGCGATTCAAATGCTCAAATGCTACTCCTTCTTCTCTACACATACCATGATCTGATTGTGACTAGAGCATTCCATTTTACTTGATCTGTCCACAGCATCATGCTGTTAATATTTTGTATGTACAACATTGATTCACAGTTTTGAAGATGTCACTTAAGGTTTCCTTCTACTGTTTAATGCAGATTATGCTTGTGCATGCAATGATTCAGAGTTGAATCCTGTGCCACCACTCCTGCCCAGGATACTGCCAGTTCTTAGTCTCACATATCTTGTGTAGACTTCCACAGTTCCCCTTCACTGCCATATCTATAGGACATTTCAGACAGTGGAATTTGTGATCTGAAAATGTGCTTTTAAAGCCTTACCCTACATTGTAGGCATCATAAGCTTTCTTTTCAGATCCTTGTCAGCTGTTTTTAAAAAAAGACTGTGGTTGAACAGGGTTATTACTAGATTGAACATCTATTACTAGATTGAATATCTAACTTATTATACTCTGGAATTATTATTTCTAAGTCACAAATGCTAATGTGTTTCTTAAGGCCTAAGTAAATGCTTAACTGAGATTTATGTAAATTGAATGGCATGCAAACCATCCCAGAATGGTTTGCCACAAAGAAAATGCCACAAATAATATTTTCTTTTAATTTGCTTTACACAGATAATGTGGTAAGAAAGAATGAATAAGATTGTTTTTTATAAGTGTAAGTTTGTCCATGATGAGCAAGCCGGTTGTGACTGTGGCAAGGAAAAACACAGATTGCATAAGAAAGAAACCTCGAGAGGAACCAGACTCAGGAGGGAATCCATCCTCATCTGGGTGGCACCGAATGTCCATTTATTACAGCTAAACGTTGTTGAGGTGTGCAGTGATGGTGATCAAATGCAAACTGTAGCCCTGTGTCAGTGTAGCAGACTGTTGACATTAAATACAGTCCAAATGCATCCTCAAAGCTCCTGTGTTACTGCATAATTTCATTAATCCCGAGGCGTTGATGTGAAACATCCCCACTTGCACAGAGTGGTCTCCATTTGAAAAGAACATCATCCAGAGGCCGGTCGGAATGAGGCGGGGACACATCTGAGGAGAGGAGAAGGGCAGGAACAGTGGTCACTGGTACCTTGGGAGCTTAACTCGACAGAGAGAGAGAAAGAGAGAGAGAGAGAGAGAGAGAGAGAGAGAGAGAGAGAGAAGAGGGGTGAAAGGAAGAGAAAGATATGGATTATTAAGTATCTTTATTGTTGTATAAATGTTAAGGACGCTGTGCAGTTGGGGATTTGGATATGGTAGCATAACTAAATGGAGAGCCAGAGGGTAACACAGATATGAGGAATCTCTGGGATAAGGTGAGGGGACATTTGAGAGTGAGGGGATGACAGCATATAAATATCAAAGTTCACCGAACACTATATATCCATGATCTCTCCAGATCTGCTCCTTTATCCAAGAAAAACCTACTGATTAAAGGCTTGATCACTGAGACTGTGTCTGAGTCTCAAACACTAATTGGAAGGCTGTTCCATAACTGTGGGGCTTTATATAAGAAAGATCTGCCCCCTGCTGTAGTGTTCATTATTTGAGGTACCAATAAATAGCCTGTACCTTTTGATTCCAGTAGCTGGGGGATCATAATGGTACAAACGGTACAAATGGTTCACTCAGATACTGTGGTACAAAACCATTAAGTGCATTATACATCAGTAGTAGTATTTTATAATTAATTTGGGATTATATTGGGAGCCAGTGTAGACTGATTAAAACAGGGGTAATTTGCTCAGATTTTCTAGGTCCAGTAAGACTCTTGCTGCTGCATTCTGAACTAACTGGAACTTATTAACTTACTCAAACACCCAGACATTAAAGTGTTAAAGTAGACTAATCTAGATGTAACAAAAGCATGAACTAGATTTTATGCATTCTGTAATGACATCATGTTCTAAATCTTGGCAATATTTCTGAGGTGAAATAAGTAAGGAGACACAACCCTGATCAGAGGCCAATAGCAGGTTAATTACCACTTCCACCAGCACTGTATCTGTGCTATAATGAGGCCTTAATCCTGAGTGATACATTTCCAACATTTTTTTTCTATGTAGGTGTGAGCAGAACTGCTGTGCTACAACTTTTTCTAGAATCTTGGAGATAAAGGGGAAGGTTGATATTGGCCTATAGTTGGACAGCTGGCAAGGGTCTAGGTTAGGTTTCTTAATTTGGGGGTTGATAACTGCCAGTTTGATTTAGGTACATAACTAGTGCAAATGGAAGAGTTCATTATTTTAAGAACAGGTTAAATTACATCTGAAATTATCTGTTTGAAGAAACTTTTAGGCAAGGGATCGAGAATACAAGTTGATGATTTTGATGAGGAAATAAATGAAATTAGGTTGGGGTTTTTTTTGGAATAGCAGTACAATTTTGTAATTGATTGGCGGTTATAATTATAGTGCTATCTACAGGGTTAATTTATGAAATACTTTGGATTTATAATAAATGTCTGGATTTTTTGCCTGATGTGTATAATTGTATTATTAAAAACGTTCATCAAATCATTACTAACTATTGAAGGCTTGCATGTTAGTGCAGTGCTTTGATTACCTGTTAATTTAGTTACCGTACTTGTAGGGTGCCCACCCAATGGCCCAACGACGGAATCCACTGATGTGGGTGAAGGTATGCTGTGTGTTAGTCTTTCTCACGTGGCTGTGAAAGATTATTTAAATGGATTGCACTTTGTTACATGAATCCAATTTTAACCTTTAATCTGACTCCAATTTATAATAAAGATTTAACTTGAATATCTCTAATTCAAGCTGATCACCTTATTGGTTGTACTTCTTAAATTTTAAAAGATTATTCTAAACATTCCGTCTTTTCAATAAATCATTCATTATGTACCTGGAGTCGCTTAGAGCCTGTTGTGCTTGGCTAACGATACCTGCTCACGGAGACACATCGGCCAGTCTGAATCTTAGTCAGAGAATATAACGGTAAACTAATATTCTTGAAGTAGGCTGCTCAATGCTTGCTCATTCATAAAGAACTATTGATTTAGTTACATGGTCATAACTTTCTTAGTCAGTGATAGCCAATAGACATGCCCACGGACACAAACTCGCCAGTCTGTATCTTAGTTAGGATATAACGGTAAACTAATATTCTTTAAGTAGGCCGCCAAATGCTTTCTCATGCATAAAGAATAATGTATTTAGCCACTTAGTTATAACTTGCTAAGTCAGTGATAGTCAGAAATCAGAAGGTCCCAGACGTCCTGGACATATACATACTAAAAAAAAATCTAGGTTTATGCTTGTTATTTTCTATGAAGGTGGAGGAAAATGCTGATCTAGCAGCACTAAGAGATTTTCTATAACCCAGGAGGCTCTCCTTCCAAGCAATATGAAATACTGTCAATTGGGTTTGACACAATTTACATTCTAATTTCTGAGTGGTCTGTTTTAAGGTGCGTGTATGATAATATACCACAGTTTTACTCCCTGTTCATTTTGGTTTTAAGAGGAGCTACATAATCTTGAGTTTAACGAAACATTGATTCTAGGCATTCAATAGGTCAGTCGAGAACAGAGATCTAAGTGATGTCGACAACCTCTGAAGATTATTGATAAAACTCGCTGCTGTAGTTGACGTGAATGTACGCTTAACACAGTAACATGGTGAGGTGCTTACGCTATGACTGAGGCAGATTTTAAAAGAAATAAGGTAATGATATAAAAAAGTTTCAGACTGTGAAATTAAGACTATTTTTTTTATATCAATTCAAATGTTCGTATTAAATCAAGAGTGTTTTCACCACTATGAGTGGGTCTTATAATATTTAAGTGAACAGCTGCTGTTCTTAAGGAGTCTTTCTGATTTTCAATATGAATATTAAAGTCACCAACAATTAATGCTTAAAAAGAAGTAGCTAGATCCATGATGGATTCTGCAAATTCTTCGAGAAAATCAGAGTAGGGTCCTAGAGGTTTATAAATAATAATTAATGTAATTGACTGACTAGACTTGCTTTCGGACACTCAATATTTTACGCTGTTGTAAAGAACTTCAAATGTGTTACATTTGTGTTCAGTGTTTTGTGTGATGCTTGGACTATTATTATAATTAGCTGCGACACCACCTCCTCTGCCATTTAGATGGGGCTGCTCTATGTAACTATATCCAGTAGTACTAGCTTCATTTAATACTAGATATTAATGTGAGTTCATTCAATTTGATTTATTTGAATGAATTTCTACATTTTGGTTTTGCTCGGGAGACAGACACAGTGTCAATTTGGTGGACCCTGAGTGACGACTTTATGCAGTTAGCAGACGGTCGGTTTAGCTTGTTGGTCTGCTCCCTCACTCCTTAGCTCTGGATAGTCACTGCTTAACTAGTGTTGTTCTGAAACTATGACCTATACTACAAGAACTGAGAGCAGCACCTTTCCGAGTTGAATGGATACTGCCCTAACAGGGCAGCCTTGCCTTTAAAATTGTTCTATTATCTATAAAGCCAACATGTTTTTGTAGCACCACTCTGACATGCAGCAGCAAAGCGACCATAACCTTCTGTAGGCTACATTGCCATGCCGCATTGGGAACAGGGCCAGAGCATATAACTGCATCAGACATCGCCTTCGCTAATTTACTCGCCTCTATAATGTTACTCTTAGTAATCTCTGACTGTTAAAGGCATATTATTAGTTCCTGTGTAAAAAAATTTTAGAGAACCAATGTTTTCCTAGAAACCTAAGCTGTGCTGATATGTCTGGTGCCCTGGCACCTAACCTGTGCTGCTGGTGCCCCTAAAGGCCTAATTAATTTCACATGCTTTATATTAGTGTCTCCTATAACCATAGTTTCTCAGTGGGTGCTTCACTGAGGAGAGCAAACCTGTTGGACACATGAAGTGGAGAGGAATGTTGTCCGATTACGAATTACTGCTTTAAAATAGGGACTGAGGAGAGACACAGCTGACAAAAAGTAGAAAATACAGGAAATTCAAATGATAATTAAAAATTATACAAGGGATAAGGGGAGATAGAAGACTAAAATGTTAAATAAATTTTTAATGGCCAACACAAACACAAAATTCATGGCAAACTAATCAACAACAGAAAGCTAAGGCACTCTCTAATTTGCATTTAGTGCATAGATGGTGTTTGCATTTGTTTACTTTAGCCAAAGAGAAAGGGAAATTTACCAGTATAGCCACACAAAAAAAAGATTAGGGTTTTTTTTGCAAGATTTTTTTTTCTTTTGCCATCTTCCAATTCCACCACTGCTTCTTAATACACCCCACTGAGGACATATAGCAGTATTATATACATTTATCTCTTTTATGAGTCTTGCCGGCTGTCACAATAGGAGGGAGGCAATTTTTTGTTTCAGAATTCAGTATGAAGTAAAGAATATGATTTTCGAACTTGAAACTTAAAATGATCCCCAGTCAGTGTGTGGGTCAAACTGTTTTTTAGACATCTGAAAAAGATTAATGTCTCAACTGTTTGTCATGTTACATATGAAGGTTGTTCATATTAAAAAGATTCCTGTCAGCAGGTAGGAAAAAATGTACCTAAAAAAAGGAAGCATGTTCTTAAAAAAGACAGAGTTACCAGGGGCCTAGGGGAGCCTGCCCCTTACTGACTGTAAACACCCCTTCCATCAAACCCTGCTTCACTATATCTAGCAGCAACCCAAGCTTATGTTGTTGAATTAAAAAAAAAAAAGAAAATCATTTATTTGCAAAACTTACAAGGCCAAAGCTACAGTGCATGTGATAATAATGATAAAAAAGATAGCTATTCTCTCTGGATTCGGCATCTGTCACCAATGTCTCGCTAAGTCTCCCTTGCATGCCCACACGTCTCAAGGGATAGTAGCTTGCAGAAGTGCCGGTGAATGTTCAACAGCGAAATCCACAGGCTAGGCTAACTATTATTATTCACACAAAATCGAGAATTATGCCTGCCTTTTTCGCCTATTTATCACAGTTTGTATAGGTAATTATTTTGTTAAAAAATAAACATTTATTTAACACATGCATAACTATACAGAGAAGGTCCTGCAGTAAAAGATTTTCAACACCTGGCCTGTGGCATGGAATGGAATAAAAAAATTCAAAGGATAACAATAGCAATGTATCAGTTTATATTTATCTATCTATCTATCTATCTATCTATCTATCTATCTATCTATCTATCTATCTATCTATCTATCTATCTATTATCATGTAATGCTATTGATCATGAGCTGTTGTGTATCTTCTAATGACAGCATTGATATTTTATAATGACTCCTGTTACTACAATGCACTAGATTGTATATTAATAAGATGTATTGTGTTTTGTCCTGCTAGCCCGCCCTTGCTGGGCTTAAATGTAATTACAAGGTCATTGTGTTAAGGATTATTACGGGTTACCTTTTACCTTTATTAGCATATTTATTTCTTTTTAACTTTTAATAACAATGCTGCAAAACCCAGAATAAAAGCAGCCCTGCAGGATAATTCTGGTGTTTAGTTTGTTGATTGAATGGCACAGCAGGAGGGTTAGGACTTCTGTAATCTGCAGTCCTTAGATAAGTCTGTATAACCCTTCTGAAATGTGTTATTTCA
Source organism: Silurus asotus (assembly GCA_024362625.1). Lineage (NCBI taxonomy): Eukaryota > Metazoa > Chordata > Actinopteri > Siluriformes > Siluridae > Silurus > Silurus asotus. The sequence continues at coordinate 3,025,187 of MU551696.1, read as the reverse complement.
CATTTACAGCACAAATACAAACATTTAGACACAATGCCCCTGCAAATAACTGTACTATTTTTGTTTGTATACCAACAGCATACTGAGAAAAGAACTAAAGAGGAGACTAAAGGGATAGATAATTTATTTTATTTATTTGCTGGTTTATTGTGCGATTGTTTTATATCCTACTGCTACTCAACAACTCTCCTTTCTGACAAAAGTATGCCAACCTGAAATATACCCCTACTTCACCTCTAACACACACACACACACACACACACACACTTACTTCTGAGAGCCTTTAGCTGGGAGAGATAGTTTCTTTGACAATATCCGAACTGTCAGTCAATCAGCCCAACTCTCTCTCGCCTCTCTAGTCATGATGACAGTGTGAAAGATGCACAAGTTTACCAAGCTGACAGTGCAAGGTGAGTGTGAATGAAGTTTTTCTAACAGGTTAGAAGCTCTTGTGACTTGCCCTGTGACAGTTTTTTTTTTTTATAACACTGACATAGATTTTGCATTGTAGATTACATTTCAAGGACCAAATAAAAGTAAACACCTTGTGCTTACCTTGCAGAGGAAATAATGACTTGTGTTGAAGGAAAAACTCCCAGAGACATCTTCAGCATCTCAATGAAGATGATGATGATTGCAGAGTGGTCTCAGCTGAGCTATCTCTTCAGTTGAAGTTCAATTGCACGACAGGTACCACAGGAGAGATTCACGCAAAGAGATACAGTAAGGAGTTAAATGGCAATGTTTGTGTTTCCTTCTCTCCGGTTCAGATTCAAAATCCTCAGTGTAACACTTTCAGACACTCAATTGATTTTGTACTAATCTGTTAACTTCTCTCTCTCCAACATTCTACATTATTGATTCATTTCCTTTCGTTTTCAAAGTGACTGTTATGTGTGAGAACAAATAGAGGAACGTCTGAACAGAAAGACAGAAATAGGATATTTTCTTATCCTATTCAGTCATTCATTTTCATGTTTGCAAATGCAAAGCAGGGGAGAAGGATAAGCATCACATATTATAATAAAGCACAGATAATATTCCTAGGTTTACAGCAGGCTTTTACTGCTAGCTCTCTTGTTAACTGCAAAATGCCACAGTTAATTATGACAGTCATGTTAGCAATTTTTTTATTTACCTTTGCAGTTAAATAAAATATATTTAAATGAAATATGTACTTAGCTCACCACAATCACAATAAAAGAAAAGTATATATGCATGCATATATATATATATATATATAGATAGATAGATAGATAGATAGATAGATAGATAGATAGATAGATAGATAGATATACTGTTGTTTATATATACTGTCGTTTATTTAAGTCGTACTATTTTGGCAAGGTCAAAGGTAACAGCTTAAAAGACCATGGGTGTGAATTCATAATAGGATCAAAAAAATCCCTGGTCATGAATCCAAAAGAGTATAATTGGCCTTGCTTTCAGAGGTAAAGGATGACTTATCCATTCCATAACCATAGCCATAATCACTAGATGATTGTAAACATCTGAATTAAATAAATGTTGTGCCTTCACACACGTCAAGAGGAAACCTTTGTCCTCCCTGGTTGGTAGCTGGTTCAAGGAACCTAATTAGTAGATTTAAATTAAAAATTAACACATTTAAAGAAATGGGGTACATACTGCACCATACCATTGTTTAATTATTTTTTATATTAGCACAGGTCCACCTTTTAACAAGGAATGAACAGATAGAAGCATTTCCTCTTTTGGAGTCAGTTGGAGAATAAAGGGATTTGTATGGCCCATTTTCTTCTGTCCTCTTCTTTTTATTTAACTACATTTGGTAGTTACATTTAAATAGTTACAATTGGTAGTAAAATTAAAAATGTCATAGTTTAATATCATGGCTTTGCAAAGATGAAGCACAAGATAAATAAAGATGTCTATAATCTCTTATTTTTTGGGTTACATTCAAAATAGGATAAAAAATGAAAATAGTAATTTGGTTAAAAAGTGCCATTATTACCAATAGATGGTAAATGGATTGCAATTAGATATCAGTAGCCAATAATGTTTCTCCTTTCTGAATTACCCAACTCTAAATAACCTTTATTTAATACCTTAAAATCCTGTCTATGCAGCAACAACATAGTGACTTAGTCTGAGCACACTAGCAAACTGCTTATGTCATAATATATTTCGGGATACATGTGACAGCACATTGCATAGCATGACATTGCTTTATTTAAGTGTTTTTTTTGCCACTGAAATATAATAATAGAGTCTTTCAATGCAATTTCTCTTCTAAAGTACCTCATCAGTCTGAGATCATGTTGCTCTATCTGGCCTTGAGTGTTCCGCTGGGTTGTGAACATTGTTTCGCAGCTCAGTACACTCACCTCTCATGCTCCAGATCTGCACAGCTGCTGCCAGCGTGCACAAACTCAGCATTTCATCACTCTCTTCATCATATGCTGCAGTTCCTTTTAGTTATTTATTTATTTATTTTTTGCTTGCCACATTCTCTTACTGGCCACAGTGGTTTGGGCAAAAAACATGCTTAAGCATGCATAACGGCCAAGTAATCAATAATGCAGCTGCATTCTTTCAGCTTCCTGCAAGCACACGAGACATTCGAAGGAGGATAAATGGATGTTTTCTTTAATAAAGCCCTCTGTTCCACATATTCCTTGACGAGCGTATAAAACGGATAAAGGTAGCGACACATTCACTAGTTACTACTGCGGGCTGTTCCGTGCTGTCTCTTCATCGTGAAAATTTACTCCCAATTATTTGCAGTTGCGCTGCCAGATGAGTCAACATCATTTGAAGACAATGAAGTAGTCACGATTGTTTGAAAGCTTCTACCAGGGGACGCTTTGCTTGTGTTAAGGCCTACCTGTTTTAATTAGATAGCTATGCTTTGCTAAACACAGCTGTGGGCTTGTTCAATTCTAGCTCAGCCAGCGCTAAGCCAGCTGTGGGACAGGCATCCCTGTCAGCTCCACAATCCTCCCTTGAAGAAAGCCAATCAGTCGTTTTCTCTTGGGAACAGCTGGACTGCCGACAGGTTTTTTGTTACATGTTGGCCAACAAGCTGAAGCTTTATGACTTTAGAAAATTTATACACATTCAAACCAATTTATTTTGGGGTAAAACTGCAAATCCACAATATAAGGATGTGTGCTTCTCCATTTTCTGTACAACAGATACATGATCACCAAGTGAGCTCTCTTCTATATAAAGTCCTCCTCACAAATAGCCCCACAGGCCTACATGATGTCAGGAGAAGCTGCAATATTCATGTGCTGTGGTTTTTGTAATGCACTTAACTAAGCTGCTTCATCCTTAGCCGAGTCAAGGCTGGTCACTGGTGCGAAATAAGAGATAAGTGGTAACATCGGCAGCATGACAGGATTTATTTTTCAACAAAAGTACAACAAACAGTTGTATGCGCCATGGGTTCTACACACTGATTCGAACATGCAGGTGACTCACAGACACACATAGTCAGAACAACATCTGTTTCAATTCAGACCTCTTCAGTGTGATCCAGACTGTATTCAATTTCAGTAAAGTTGATGGACATTCAAAAACCTGTTTAATTTCAAGAAACTTCTTCTTGTTAAAAAGAATGCATCCAAAATAAAATGCTATATATATATATATATATATATATACGTAGTTGGAATTCTAGCAATGCATGTAATCTAGGTTTTACCTGATCTATTTTAGGCTTGATTTTATGTATATAAAAAAAAAGAATTAAATGAAATTTCTATATATTTATATATTATATTATATTTATATTATTTGTCTCAACAATATAGTTTTAAAACAATTTACATGTTATTATGCTTCATAAAATAAAAATATAGCAGGAAACAAGGAAACATATCGCATTTGTGTTAAGTGGATGCTAAACCCTGTTTAAAAGCTAACATTTAGCAAAATTATTTAAAAAAGTAGTCATGAGGGGACAATACACATTTTGTTTATTTTTAAATTTTTTATTTTCATTGTGATTAAAATCACACATTATAGATGCAATTTATGCAGTCTGGTGTGCCCTGAAGGATTGCTGATAAATTTGGTCCACTATATCAATACTATGATGCTATACAACAATCACAGTTTTTATCAACACTAGCTTTTGAGCAGTATATACAAATTAACCACCAAGAAAAGAAAAATTATAAACCGATTATCCGTCTACTATCCCAAAAAAAAAAAAGATTAAAAACACCCTTCTTTAAAACCATTTGTTTATGTAGGTTCTTTCTGTGCCTTACAATAAAATTAAACAAAATAGGGTGGTTTAATGTTTTGACTGCTCATGGTGTATAAAAACTGTGCAAAAAAGATGTAAGTATTGAGTGTGTTCCCTGTGGTGGAGCGGATGGTGTTGCACACAAAGGAAATAGAGTCATTGCTAAGCCACATATATTTTAAAGATTTTTATTTCACACAAGGAGCAAGCACCAACTGGGAATTTATTTATTTTTTATTTTTTTAGCAATCGGAAGTAGTAAATTGTATTTAACTTGCTTTGCTTATGGAGGAAATCTGTTAGCTTAATCACACCTTACAATCACAAGGGAGAATGTGAAGGGCTTTTGTTACAGCATATTGTTTTTATAAGTCATAGGATAGGTAGTGTCACGGTTTGACCAGGTGTAGGAACCAGGAGTACAACAGAATGTCTTTATTTATTCTACACATGCAAACACAGACTTATCTTGAGTGCTTCTTTTGAAGCAGAACCAGGCACATGGAAGCATAGGGAACACAAGTGGTAGGATGTCTGGATGATCTATGGTAGCAGCTAGTAGATCCGACCATGAGTTAGGGGAAATCGGGGCCTTAAAAAGGGGATAGGAAAATGGGGAACAGGTGTAGGTGATAAGAGCAGGGAGAGACTGAGTGAGAGTGTGAGCCTTGGAGGGAGGCGTGCCTGGTGGTTCTCCAACAGGTAGACTGTATTTCTTAAAAATTGCCAAACATCTCTTAAAGAAAATCTGGTCAGCTACCACTCAATCCACTACCAAAAACTGATTTTTCTTTGTGCTGAATCAAACACAAAACATTCTGTATAACAAACTATTTAAATCTGAGAGAAATTAATTATTCCTTGACATTTGTCGAAAGACAGTATTTTTCAGCAATTGCAAACTATTTGTTATAAAATCAAACCTTTTGATTGTATGCATCCACCACTGTTCAAATGGTTTTGGTTTAACCTTGGCGCTCCAGATGCACAAGTCTACCCTACACCAATAACACACTAAATATACTATAAACTGCATGTTCTTCTATATATTTAATACACTCAAGCCTCAGGCCCAAATCTCTCAATCTGAACAGGGCATTCCATCCCTCTTCGCCACTAGTCAGAGGATTTGCCCATGGCAGAAGGTGCTGGAAGGTCCCCATTGGCCACGAGTGTCACCCTGCACTTATGCAGGACACAGAAGGACACTGAGAAGGACTGTGGATCCATAACTATCAGGGGAACTGGATAAAAATACACTGCTGACAAGTCAATTAATCAGGTTTTCAAGGTGCCACAGTAGAATAGACTAGTAAAGAGGTGAGGAGCAGTGTGTTTACAGGAGTCTTTACATTAGAGGCTCTTGGTGGGGTAGAGTGATTTAACTGTAAAATACATAGTTAATGTCAGCTAGAGGCAGTCGATCATTCTAGTAAAGAAAAATGCCAAGAATTGATATGGTACACAATAAAAGTGGAAATTATTAAGAAACATAACTGGTATTAGTCACATGGGCTTGCTTTATATAGTATAAGACTGTCCTCTAAGAGCAACACTGTAAAGGACAGCATGCCTTTACCAGGGTCACTGAGTGTACTGCTATTTAAATCATCACATGAATATCAGCTTTTCATTGTCTTCGCCCTGGGCGTTTATACCTGCACTCGATTCTACTGCAGGTCAATGTGTGCAACGAATCAGGATTACACCCACACCTAGCGTCTTTTTAAGGCAGAGCACTATAGCTGAATAGGGTCATATATTTTTTAAACAATGGATATAAAGAAAACAATCTTTGTTTCCTTTATTGTTAGGATTATGTTTAATATTTATCTAAAGAGAAAGACTTTTACAGAATGGATTGTTGGAAAATCATTTAATTGTTTTTTTTTTTTTAACTAAGAAAATATTATGGGCTATACTTTTAAAATACATTCTTCTGACAATCTAAAATCTAAAAAATACACATTTCAGACCTTGTTAGATAAGAACAGGATCTGAGGTTACAGTAAGTAGAGACTCCTCAAAGCTGCATAGATAAAAATTTTAAATAGACCAGGTGATTAATAAGCAGTTGTTTTGTTGTTTCCTATTAAAGTGGCTGGCGATGGTATTTCAGGAAACAAGCTCTTTTGACATATATTGTATGATTTGATTATGCCCTTGATTAAAGTTTTTATGTTACTAAGATCAGGATAGTATGGTAGAGATGAGTGGACACTATATGGACAAAAGTATTTGGACACCTGATTTTACACCCATCGTTGGTTGTTCCCAAAATGTTACAACAAAGTTAGAGGCACACAATTGTATAGCATGTTTTTGGATGCAATAGCATTACATTGTTACTTCACTTGAACTGGGAGACACAAAAATGACAATGCCTCTGTGCACTCTGTGGATTAATTTCAATCCCGCATGTACTGTACATCTTTGGAATAAACTGGAACACTGACCGCTCCCTAGTCAGTGAACACAACCTCCACAAGCACATTCCAATTCTAGTGGAACATCTTTAAAGAATAACGATTATTTTAACGGGGACGAAATGTAGAACAAGATGTTCAAAAAAGACAAACCTCATGGTTGGGTGCCGGCAAACTTTTGTCCATATAGTGTATTTAGAGAAAATAAATAATTAGTTTTTATGATATTTATCACTACAGTTTAAAAGAACAGCAGTTATAAATGCATTTTATCCAAACATTATTGGTGCGACCAAGACTGTTGTTTCTACCTGTAGTCAAGCCTTAAATTGTTCCTGTAAATTCTTCTTAATGCAGATTTTACCTGTCAACCTTTGTAATCCTTGCTACCAGAGATGTTATGTGACCTCCTGTAGGAGGTGCTGTCAGGGCAGCATGCTGAGCACATGATGTCCAGGAGCTTAAGAGCAGCAACCACAAACAATTGATCAGGCTGTGTGCTCTGTTAAAATGCTGCTGACTCGGTAAAACTTACACACTGGGATGAGTTTGCACATATCCAACAGTTTGTTAATTAGTGAGTTGAAAAAAAAAAATTTGAATTAGTAGCTCCTGCCATATGTGAGCGTAATGTGTTCAGGCTGGACAACTTTGCATTTCCATCTGGAGTAGAACTGATGATCGACTAAATATTTAGCAGCTGAACATGACTGTAGAATTTAGGTCAGCATTATTAGTGCTGTTTGTTTTTGTAGTATGTGTTGCCTGGCTGACTCTCTTTTTAGCATGTTATCACAAAATTTCCTCTCGCACAACTGATTTGATAGCTCCGTAATGTTCTCGGATTTTAAGTGTGTCATTCTTCAATTCAGTGTCATATAATCATTTCAACGGTATTTCAGAAATCCTTGATTAAATGAGCACTTGTCCTTATGTGCAATTACCATATTTCACTTGACACAGTAGTCTGGTCAATAGCACTAGCATGAGCACCGTGAACTAAATGATGTTGAAGTGATCAGATACTCATTCTGCTGACATTGAGACTGAGACATAAGGAGCAGGGCAAAGTCTTCGAGGCCTCTATAACTACACATGATGGATGATCGCCCTGACAGAACGCACAGTCAAAAGTTCTTTGCTCTGCCACAACATATAGCTGTATTGATTTTTAGACGGAATCCTGATGAAGGGCACAAAGCTGCTCTTTTCATAACCAAAAAAAAAACTAACCCAAGTTCTGGGATAAAGTACGGAAGATATAAGGTCCAGATTGAGAAGCCTTTTTTTTATATCGCACTGGGTGTCACCAATTCTTACTGAACAAAACAAATATTTTGTTGCATTATCACCAATATGTTTCATGAGATGAACATGGAGGTCCACCAAATGATGAAGGCAGTTTACATATTCTCTGCTTGTATTTAGGGAATCTTCACTATGATGATTACCCAAAAAAATACAACTGCTGTGGTGTTAATTTGCACTTATTAGCTTGGTGCTTCAAAAGGAAATAATAGCCTTTTAATTAGTCATTTTCTCAGTTGCATTTTAATGAATCCAGTTTTCTGCAAACTACATTATGTGTAAAATTATGTATCATTATTATGCATAATCATGCAAGATCACCTGAATGAATACTTACATATGAACCAATAGTTAAATTAGGCATGTAGCCAACTAAACAAAAACTAATAGAGAGCTAACCTCATTAGTCTTATAAAGTTTTATAAAGTCATGCTAGTACATGATTGTGGGTTAATGTATTATTTTACATGTAGGGGTGAAACAAATCAAAGATGCAATAATAATGTAGACCAATGATTTTATTATTTTCCCTCAAATAACACCGTAGTACTAGTTCATGCCTTGATGGTTAGGGCATGGTGCACTGCTTCTTTGCCCACAAGGATGAAATTATGACAGTAACATTTATTTATTTATTCAGACACTATTATAAATGTATATTTAAAACCAGTGTTTTATTATACAGTTGCCTCCACAATTATTGGCACCCCTGTTTAAGATGTTGTCGTGGACTTCAAAAAATTCTCATTTTTTTTTAAACAACATAGAACACAATTGCAAAAAAAAAGAGAAAAATCCAACCTTTTATTTAAGTACATAACTTTGGTGGTAAAAAAAAATCACACATTTAAAAAAAAAAAACCTTGAAATCATGTGTGCCACAATTATTGGCACCCCTGATGTTAATACTTTGTACAACCTCCTTTTGCCAACAAGACAGCACTTAATCTCCTCCTATAACATTTCACAAGATTTGGAGAACACAGAGAGAGGGATTTTTGACCATTCTTCTTTGCACAATCTTTTTAGATCATCCAGTGTCCTGGGTCCTTTCTTATGCACTTTTCTCTTTAGCTCGCCCCACAGGTTTTTGATTGGGTTGAGGTCTGGGGACTGAGATGGCCATGGGAGGACCTTGAGTTTGTGACTGCTGAACCACTTTTGTGTAGATTTTGCCACATGTTTTGGATCATTATCCTGCTGAAAGACCCAATGACGACCCATCTTCAGCTTTCTGGCAGAGGCCATCAGGTTTTTATTTAAAATATCCTGGTACTTCAAAGCGTTCATAATGCCATGCACCCTAACAAGGTTCCCAGGGCCTTTGGAAGAGAAACAGGCCCACAGCATCACAGATCCTCCACCATACTTCACGGTGGGCATGAGGTGCTTTTCGGCATACTCATCTTTTGTTTTACGCCAGACCCACTTAGAGTGTTTGTTGCCAAAAAGCTCAATCTTAGTCTCATCTGACCAAAGCACACGATCCCAGTTGAAGTCCCAGTACCGCTTAGCAAACTCCAGACGTTTACGTTTGTGAGTGTTAGTGAGAAAAGGCTTTTTCCTTGCATGCCTCCCAAACAGCTTGTTGGCATGTAGAGAGCGTCTGATGGTTGTTTTGGAGACTTTGTGACCCCAAGATGCCACTCTTTGATGCAATTCTGTGACGGTGAGCTTGGGAATTTTTTTTACTTCTCTTACCATCCTCCTCACTGTGCGTTGTGGCAAGATAAACTTGGGAGCTCTTCCAGCCTTGTTTGTCACTGTTCCAGTTGTTTTAAACTTCTTAATGACTCCTTTGACTGTAGATACCGGCAAGTTAAGGCGAGTGGCTATTTTCTTGTAGCCATTGCCTGACTTATGAAGGTCGACACACATCTGCCTTACTTGAATGGTGTGTTCTCTTGTCTTTGCCATGTTGACAAATGGGTAAGAGAATTAGGCCTCTGTGTCACGTCATATTTATACCCCAGGGAAACAGGAAATCATGAATTACTAATTAAAAGTCCCTAGATACCCTGACCAACCTTAGCAACTACAGAAAAATATATAAAAAAAAAAATAATAATAATTTTTCAGAGGAATTGTTAGGGGTGGCAATAATTGTGGGACACATGATTTCAATTTTTTTTTTTTTTTCTAAATGTATGATTTTTTTTACCACCAAAGTTATTTACTTAAATGAAAGGTTGGATTTTTCTCTTTTTTTGCATTTGGGTTCTATTTTGTTTAAAAAAAATAAGGAGAATTTTTAGAAGTCCATGACCACATCTTAAACAGGGGTGCCAATAATTGTGGAGGGCACTGTATATATAAATCACTTGTATTTTTGTCTTTCACCTATGCCTGTCAATCAAGTTTTCCTTCTTTAAATCATTACAAACAGTCACCTATTTCTTTCTTGTGCTTTTACATTTGTTTTTGACCCCTGCCCCTGAAAAGTGACATGTATTTTAACCCTTTTAGTTAAGTTTAGCACTTCATTAGTTTGTAATTAGTTGATGCCTTTACTCATTATTAATTTATATAAGCAAGTAAAAAATTCAGATATAATTAGAATTATTCATGCACCTCTTGCCCATAATAATACCCAAGAATATGGTTTATGTGATTTATACCCAACTGTTTTAAGATATTGTGGTGTGGCATACTGCAGCAGATCCTCAGCTCTAAAAGTAAACTCAGAAAGCAGACAGTCATATTTAATTAGATTCTGTGCATATTTCACAGACAGAAGTGTGTAAATCCCAGACATCAGAAGAAGCAGGGGAAAGCAAGCTTTTCAAGAGGGCTGTCAAAAAGATTTAAACAAAAAATAAATGGAAGAATGGCTTCTAGATTTAGTTTATTTGGAATTTCACCAGCACTTGGAGGACTGGAGTGTAAAATTTCCATATTAGACTTCCTTTACATAATGTGTCTCTTTCCGTCAGTACAGATGATTCTTACATTATAATAGTTTAAATCGCTTGTTCCTGTGATAACCGGAAAAATGATGAACTACATAATTTTTTGAGAGAACCGAAAAATGCTGATGCTATTCTGGGCCAGCTAGCTGCCCCTGTGAAGCGAATTAAAAATCTGGTTAAAGAAATGGACTCATTGATAAATGGTTTATAGTCTATGGTAAAAGGGTCAGCAGGACAGACTTTAAAGGCCCTGGGCAGATTAGATTGACATAGAGGCTAATCTGATTTACCTGATAATTATCTGATAACCACATACACGTACTGAAGCAGTGCAGCCAAGATAAATGCTATGAAATGAAGAAAATAAACTGTTGGGAATACATTAATACAATTTCATGGAACAAATATTAGAATTAAGGTTGTAAATGTAGGTCAGTGTTTGTAATAGTGTTTAGGCCAACAGAGAAGACATTGCTGGCCCTGACTGCCCGCCACTGTGCGGTTGTAGTGTAGAGGGTTGGAACTTGCTTTAGTAAAATTGTATTCACCTTACATACGTGAAATGCCTATCTCTTTGTAATGCCACTTGTTATATTGTGTTTCTGTATAGTATTGATGGTTTCTATAATTGCGATGTGATAGTGGTGGTATTAAGAGTTGGATTAAGTCGGGTAAGTCAGTCTCCACTGAAGGCCCAGGTACACAAATGCACTGTGTATATATATATATATATATACACACAGTGAGGAAACTAAGTATTTGAACACCCTGCTATTTTGCAAGTTCTCCCATTTAGAAATCATGGAGGGGACATAATCTAAAGAAAAAAATCCAGAAATCACAATGTATTATTTTTTAACTATTTATTTGTATGATACAGCTGCAAATAAGTATTTGAACACCTGAGAAAGTCAATGTTAATATTTGGTACAGTAGCCTTTGTTTGAATTACAGTGGTCAAACGTTTCCCGTAGTTTTTCACCAGGTTTGCACACACTGCAGGAGGGATTTTGGCCCACTCCTCCACAAAGATCTTCTCTAGATCAGTCAGGTTTCTGACCTGTCACTGAGAAACACGGAGTTTGAGCTCCCTCCAAAGATTCTTTATTGGGTTTAGGTTTGGAGACTGGCTAGGTTACGCCAGAACCTTGATATGCTTCTTACAGAGCCACTCTTTGGTTATCCTGTGTGCTTCGGGTCATTGTTATGTTGGAAGACCCAGCCTCAACCCATCTTCAATGCTCTAACTGAGGGAAGGAGGTTGTTTCCAAAAATCTCGCAATACATGGCCCCGGTCATCCTCTCCTTAATACAGTGCAGTCGCCCTGTCCCATGTGCAGAAAAACACGCCAAAGCGTGATGCTACCACCCCATGCTTCACAGTAGGGATGGTGTTCTTGGGATGGTACTCATCATTCTTCACGTTTAGTGGAATTATGACCCAAAAGTTCTATTTTGGTCTCATCTGACCACATGACTTTCTCCTATGACTCCTCTGGATCATCCAAATGGTCATTGGCAAACTTAAGACGTGCCTGGACAGGTGCTGGTTTGAGCAGGGGAACCTTCTGTGCCATGCATGATTTCAAACCATGATGTCTTAGTGTATTACCAACAGTAACCTTGGTAACCTGGTCTCAGCTCTTTTCAGGGCATTGACCAGCTCCTCCTGTGTAGTTCTGGGCTGATTTCTCACCTTCCTTAGGATCATTGAGACCCCACAAGGTGAGATCTTGCATGGAGCCCAAGTGTAAGGGCGATTGACAGTCATGTTTAGCTTCTTCCATTTTCTAATGATTGCTCCAACAGTGGACCTTTTTTCACCAAGCTGCTTGGCCTTGGTCTTGGCCATGTTAGTAGTAGGATTCTTACTGATTGTATGGTGTGGACAGGTGTCTTTATGCAGCTAACGACCTCAAACAGGTGCATCTAATTTAGGATAATAAATGTAGTGGAGGTGCACATTTTAAAGGCAGACTAACAGGTCTTTGAGGGTCAGAATTCTAGCTGATAGACAGGTGTTTAAATACTTATTTGCAGCTGTATCATACAAATAAATAGTTTAAAAATTTATGATTTTTAAATAAAAAAATTGTGATTTCTTGATTTTTTTTTTTTAGAATATGTCTCTCACAGTGGACATGCACCTACGATGA
>MU551696.1:2979016-3012053 GCA_024362625.1 Silurus asotus | reverse complement strand
TATATATATATATATACATGTCAAACAAACAGCACAATCCCCAGAGAACAGACTTGAGTGACAACTGATTTAAATATTTCTCTATAACCTTGCGTATGTATGTCATTAACTGTGGAAACAGTGCATATTTTTAGGTAATAACTGCTAAACAGTTTGGCTGTGAAGGCAATATAGGTTTTTACAGTGGTGTATTTCCTCTGCCTCATCAAAGTGCTCTAGAAAATAGTTTGAACTGCACTTTGAAGCTGTCAAATCCCTGCTGTCAAGCACATTGTGATGGACCACTAGTTCCATCTGGCTCCGATGTGTTGAATCAGAAGAATTTTCTCCAACTCAATTTGATTAAGTTCTTTTTTTTAAGTACAGTTTCATTGTTTCTTGTGCCAATATGTTCCTTTTCTACATAATAAAGCAGTTCGGCAGTAATGCTATAAATGAAACTGCTCTTGCATATCCTGAAACAAATTGAATAATTTGATTTGACATAATTTGATTTATGATGAACTACATAATTTTTTACAAGGCCATTTTACCGCTCTAATGGGTGGTTAATTTGGGGGCCTCCTTTACACCCTTTCCATAATTTGTTTTACTGTTTTCAGGCTTCAGCAAATGCATGAGAGGATGTTTCTCCACAGGCAGTGCTGAGAAGGAAGAGCGGGACTGTGTGTCCTTTAGTCATCCTCTGGGGGACACTCAGGGGCTCACGCTCCGCCAGAGTTCAGCCTAATTGTGTGTTTCTCACTTGAGCTCATTTTTATTTGGAGTCGGCAAAAAAAGAGGTGGATGAGCGGGAGGGGTAATAAGTCAGCCTTTGATTCCTCAGTTTTCCCCAGTGTTTCATTGAATGGCCAGAAGAGACACCTCGTTGATCCTTGCTCTAAAGCCACTATCCCATGAGCAGGAGGAAAAAACATAGAACAGAGTAAGACAAGACCTGGGCTTCTAGTGCAACTTTGTTATAGAAAATAGCTGCATGTTGGCATGGTGAAGGTACACAAATATTCTCATTATGGGATGGAACTTCAAAGAGGATAAAGAATGAAGCCTGCTTTAAGTACAACTTTTAGTCCATCACAAAGTGGCAAAAATAGAACAATGTGTAGACAACATAAGCTGAATGATAATTATTTTAACCATTCAATCAAAAAAAAATTAATTACACTTGCATTGCTCTGTTGTTCTGTTTCTCTTATTGCATAATAATATTTTGAACAACAAAAATATCAGTACTAATCATTTTATTACAGTCATTCTAGCATCACCCTGGGAGGAAAAATAGTAAATGCAATTGAAATTTTAGTAAAAGCAAAGTTTGGTGTTGAAGACCTTAGAGTATTTTTGTCCTGAGGTACTGTTCAGCAATAAAACCATTTGAAAAGCCCTTCGTCTAGAGCATGATGTAGCTTGAAATAAGAAGGCACTGCTCCATTGGTTTGTAGTCTTTACCAAGCTGGGACAAGGACATTCATATATACTTGCACAAAGGGAATTTAGTGCCAAGTGTAAAATAGGAAAACATTTGAACCGTATCATGTGGAGTGACACCACATGGAAAAGGTGAATCAGTAAAAATAAAAATTTGCAGGAATGAATAAAAATATATATTCTATTAAGGAACATATAACTTACTGCACTTAGCCTCTTACAAACATTATTATCAGAAAGACAATTTGGGCCATTTGTAATACCCCTTAAAATAATAAAAGTATTAAAACAAATTTTTCATTATAAAATATAGTTCTTGTTAATCACAAGGTAAAAACTAGGGCCCTGCATAGACAACAAAATTGGCATATGTTTACTGACTTTTATAAATCAAATTGAAGTGCCATTATACACAGTAACTAAAAAGGTTAAAAAATACCAAACGTGGATTTTTTAACACACGAGCATGCTGCTCTGTAGTTTATCAGTGCACAGTCAGAATGGTCACAGAACTCAAAGATTATGATTTCTTAATTGCACAGTTTAACTGATTCATGAATCATAACCATTAAGGGTTTGCCATATGGGACAACAAAAGAACCATATATATAAACTTTTTAAAACAATTTTTAAATTTTCTCAAAATGTAAAACGTATTTAAAAAACCATGGTCTGAAATAACCGCACAATCTTCCTAAAATTAATTGAATTTGATTGAACTAATGACTGCCTACACTTTTCACACCTGGCACCCTCTCTGATCCTCTAGCAATGCTCATTTGGACCGAACATCTCCCAAGGTACAAGGAAGGTATGCATCAAGACTCTTTACTGTTCCCTTTCAGGAACTTAAGCTGCATTGAAACATTTTGAGAATGCCTCACGTTGTCCATGCTCTAAATCACGTGTGAAATCCGGCCAATAGGCAAGTTGGGACATCATCGGCGGGTGCCATCGCGTAAACCAGGTAACTACAAAATGGCTGAGCGATGGTAGCAACATTAGCTTCTGTTTGTTCAGGTAAGCGCTTTGTGTGTGAATCTGTGCAGCCATGAACTTTAAATGCAAGCTGAATTCCGACTGTGTGTTCCTTATTGTTGTTTGTTTAGCTTAGGAGCATGCTTAGTCGGCTCTCAGGGGGTTATTTTTAGCATTTTTAGCTGAGTGGCTATGCGCTTCTGGAGAGTGCTCTACAGAATCCATGTCAGTCCTGGTAGCCACAGAAAGGATTCTGTGGCTTACCCTGAAAGCGCAGCTTCCCAACAGGTACAGGGCTTTCCTTCTGAACGCCCTGGTGGCTCCTCCTGGCTTGTTCAGGTGACGCTTATGTAAGGGCGATCATTGTCAGGTTCAGGAGACCACAGCGGCGTCTCAGTGGTACTTCCCTGCCACTCTTATGAGCGGGTGCAGCCCCAGCCTGGCACGACTGGGCAATGTGAAGCCCGAAAGCAGAGTTCTGGAGAGAAGCCACCATAAAAAGAGCACGTCTACAGCTAGTGGCACCTTGTTGGCCACGCAGACCGTGGTTCATGGACCTGCTGTCCCTACTTGAAGGACCTCCTTGTGAAATTCCTCCCAGGAGGGATCTCCTCTCTCAGGCAGGGGGAACCCTAGTTCACCCCCACCCAGAGTTATGGAAGCTATGGCTGTGGCCCCTGAGGGGGCACAATTTCTAGCATCAAGTCTCTTGCTGAGGTAGTTGATACCATCCTCCATTCCAGAGTTCCCTCCATGAGGAGGTTGTATGCTGCTAGATAGCATCAGTTCACCACGTGGTGTGTGCTTTACCAGTTAGACCTGGTTAACTGCCCGGTTGGTTCAGTTCTGAAATTCTTGCAAGAACAGTTTGCCACAGTGTTGGCTCCATCCACTCTGAAGGTTTAGCTGTCTGCTATTGCGACTTATTGTACTAAGTTGCTGGAGAAACACTCTCTTGTGACATGGTTCCTACGCGGCACCCGGAGGCTTAGGCTTAAAGATTATCCTCCCTTAAGAGGTTCGGGGACCTACAGGCTCTGTCTGTGGCCCCGTCTCTCCTGGAGTGTGCCTTTCTCTACCCTAAACCTGGGTATGTGCCTAAGGTGCCTACCGCTTCCTCACGACCTGCCGTACTGCAGGTATTTTGCCCTCCTCCTTTCCTAGTCCCAGACCAGGAGAAGCAAAAATTACTGTGTCCAGTGCACTGGATACATATCCACCGGACAAGTCCGTGGAGAAAGTCGGAGCAGCTGTTTTCGTGCTATGGCCGAATAGGAAAGGTTTTCCTGCCAATAAGCAGACTCTCAGCAGATGGATAGTGGATGGCATTACCTTATCTTATAAGTCCCCTGGTCTTTCCACTCCTTTCAGTGTCAAGGCTCATTCCCGACGTATGGCAGCTTCTACGGCCTGGTCCACGGTAGTTTCCCTACAGGACATATGCAACGTTGCGGGCTGCGAGCTGCTCCATGCCTTTGACCTTTGTCAGGTTTTACGACCTCGACATCAGAGCCACGTCTGGCTCCTCTGTCCTGCATGCTGGTGGTGCTCAGACACACTAGGCAGAGACTGGTCAATATGGCATAATTGGACACTTGTTCCCAAAGTGTTTCGACGCAGCTCCCTGAAGGGGAACGTCTCGGTCACGCTGCATCAACAGACCATACTCTCTGCATCCCTGCGGCGCATACCTTCTCTCTTTCAGAAGCTAATGTCGTTTCCATTGCTTAGACATTTTGTAGGTCCTTGGATTACATGACAATGCCCGCCGATGACGTCACAACTTGCCTACTGGCCAGATTTCACACGTGATTCAGAGCGTGGACAATGCTAGGCGTTCCCAAAGCATTTCAATGCAGCATCTCCTTTCCTCAGGGAACTAGGGTTACATATGTAACCTAGAGACGTTCTGGCTCCTATAGGTGGTGAACCTCCTCTAGATAACTGAACAGCTAAATTACTAGCAGTCTTCAAATGAGCACAAAAGATTTACATCTTACACAAGAATAAAAATATAAAATAATTGAAAATATTCTGCATGAAAAAAAGTGACCAAGTTCCCTTAACCAGCATCTTTAAACTTATTAGACATTATAGGTCATGGCTTAATGCTTTTATTCTTCCCTGGTAAAGCTTCAAAAATTATAGTGGTGCTAATTATTTAGCACAAAAGTAAAGCTCGCACATATTTATGAATAAAGATAGAATAAAGTTTTAAACAAATAGAGCTGGATGTATATAATTATTACTAGACTCAACATGATCTTAACTCATTATATTAATTTTAATGCACGCCAACTGCATTTGATCATTATAGTGATGCGTACGTTATATCTATATGCACAGCTGCCTTGTGCTGACAAAATGAGATGAGAATCTCTCTGGGAGGCCTAGAGAACAAGCTTGTAATAAGTCAATATGTAAGCATCTGCTCCCAGATGATTCACTTCGCCTTGATTTTGGGGAGTTTAGATGATCTCCTGAGATTAATCTGCACACAGTAATATTATTTGGGTTTACTCCTACAAAGTTAAATTTGATTTACTTTAACTCTGTAGGAATTCCACACTAATGATTTTACGATGCTTATTTTGTCTGCAAGTGGAACAATAGGCAAGTATTGCTTTCTGTTTCATAAATGAACATTTCTTTATGATTGAAAACATGTTTTCTAAAATAAGACAGATTCGCTCTGTATTGTCCATCCTTGCTGCAGCTGTTTAGTCTCATTGTTAGTAGCTGAGTTCTAGCTTAGGGCAAAAAATAATGACCTGTTGATGCTAGCCCACCATTTTCTCTGTAGTGGTTAAGGCAGATGAAATTGTTTAGGAGGAAGAAGAATATTGTAAGACATTTGCCTGCTGTATTAATTAATCATTGGCGTCGAGTTTAGGCTGCTATGAGGGAGATGTCTGTGGAAATGCGCGCTCAGCTCAGTGGGAGTCTGATTGCGGCTCATCGCTGAATGCCTTCATTTATTGGGATGATTGGGTGCTGTGCAGAGTCCTGCGTGACTTTCTGCAATAATCAGAGAATGAGTTTTCAGTAGCTATGCACACACTGTGAAACTGCCAGCGCATCTCCATGACAGAGAAAATGATGTGTCAAATGTCACACATGGCCTGACTTTAATGGTGTACGCTATATCTGAGCGAGTACTAACCACCCACATCATTCCAGAAGGTCACGCTGTGTGTGGCGATGAAGAAACATAGGATGCCCCAACAGAGGCTAATGAAAAAGCTGGTGTGTGTAGACTTAATCACAAGAGATAATTCTATCTGAATTTTACATTTCACAAAAAGGCTTTAGAAGTGTTTAGCAATGTGTATAAAGTACCTTTGTGGAAGATAGATAAAGAAAAAGAACAATTCTGATCACATACAGTGCATTCACTTCTTGACATTCCGAGGTCATGTGAATGGCTATAGAAGGTTGTTTGGTAGGGAATGCATCAGAAGGCAAGCTCTGTGAATTATTATTGAGCTGTTCGAAGTAAGGTGTTTATTCTCATGAAAAAGGATATTGCATTAGCTACCAGACACCCACATTACACCCACAAGATGCCAGAGGCTCCATTAGCTCCTTTAATGTGGATCTTGCGCTTTCTATTTCTTTAAGCCCCCCTGCTTTTCTCACAAATGTGTTATTGTTTCTAAATATTTACAGTGTGCCCAACCCCCTAAAGAGATCAAACTCAAACAGCGAAATCACACCAATTTTCAAACATGCGAGAGGCTATTTTCTGCCTTTGAAGCATTTTCCATGAACAGTACACACAGTCCTGTTAAGCTTGGCCCCAAAAATACACTGCCGGCAATGTGCTGGCAGCGGTAGAGCATATGCAGCTCCACTGGCCTGCTGTGCCCACCTGCAGAGCTGCCGGCATTCGCATCATTGTCTTAAATGCGAAGTTGGCATGCTCGACAGGCAGCCGCCATGCAATCCCCATCCTTTCCCATCCACTAACACAAACCCCACACATTTCGATGTTAGTGACGAAAAAAGAACCCAGCAGCACCTCTTTCTGGCTCAGTGCTGAGGTGACTTTACTCCCACGCAAAGGTCAGAGTCTGATTCAGTCTCCTCTGTGTGGTCACTTATCTCAGCAGGCATTGAAGAAAACTGTTTGATTAGGGAGTGGAAGCTGAACACACTTTTTATCCTCTGAGTGCCCTGACACAGATATTGATACAGCTCATTCACAATGAGGACTACACAAACTGCACAGCACAGTTATTAAAGATTAAGCAATACATTTTAAGTGTTTGAGCTACATGTTGACTAATCATATTTACAGATAAAGTGATACTACAACATTAAAAACATTTCAAAATCAATATTCAATAAAATTGTTTTATTCTAAATCCCATTCCACAAGGCTTTTATGCTCTGTAAATATCAGCACGAATATTCAACACAGTGCTTGCAGTATCAAAGATGAAGGAGCATGACTCACTAACTCTTCAGCACTTGCAGTAATACTACTCAATCATATAGGGTTACACATAAAAAATGCTCACACAAGAAAATAGACCCATGGCTGGTGTTAATCACATTGGAGAGAATCATAAGAAAAATAAAACAGTACAGTCAGACAAAATGTCTCTGGGTTACGTTTGTAACCCTAATTCCCAGAGCGAACGATACGTTGCGTCACAGCGCTTTGGGAACGCCTCACGTTGTCAATGCCCTTAATCATGTGTGAAATCCGGCCAATAGGCAAGTCAGGACATCATTGGCGTGGCATAAACCAGGAAGCTACAAAATAGCTGAGCGATGGTAGCGACATTAGCTTCTGAAAAAGAGAATTGGGAACGAGGGTTACCTAGAGTTGTTCCCCTATTTGGGAACTTCGAGCTGCGTCGCAATGCTTTGGGAACAAGTGTCCAATCACACCACAATGACCAGACCCTGCCTAGTGTGTAAATGCTTCACAACCAGAACCAGAAGTTTGAGGTCGTAAAACCTGACAAAGGTCAGCGGGGTGGACCAGCCCGCAGTGTTGCAGATGTCCTGAAGTGAGCCAACAAACAGTTGCTTCTCCACGGACTCTTCCCCAGTCGGTTTTGCTTCTCCTGGTCGGGGGATAAGAACAGAGGAG
Organism: Silurus asotus; assembly: GCA_024362625.1. Taxonomy (NCBI): domain Eukaryota; kingdom Metazoa; phylum Chordata; class Actinopteri; order Siluriformes; family Siluridae; genus Silurus; species Silurus asotus. The sequence goes on along the minus strand of MU551696.1, from coordinate 3,004,543 downwards.
GGCAGAATGACTGCAGCACAACAGGTTTTGAGGGAGCCATAGGCACCTTAGGTATGTACCCAGGTTTTGGGTAAAGGAAAGAACTCTCTTTAGAACTCCTGGGAGCAGTGCGATCAGGGGGAAGGCGTACAGGCGTAGCCTCGGCCACGTCTGCACCATGGCATCCAGCCCCAATGAGGCTGGGTGAGAAAGAGAGAACCAGAGGGAACAGTGCAAGGTCTCCTGAGCTGCAAACAGATCCACCTGGGCTTTGTAAAATCCCTCCATGGAGCCTCTATTCCCCAGGCCTCAGCTTTTGAATTGAAAGGCGTCTGCTCTCTAATTCAACCGGCCCAGGATATAAACTTCTCAGTGAAAGGAGTTTCCACTATAGTCATTAGCATTATGCGACAACAAGGAGTTCCCAGGATGGGGCCTTGGGACAGGAAAGTCGGTTTTCTCCACAGGACTCGCCGCGACACCTTCAGTCCCGGAGCCACCACTGGAGGGATCTCATATGGAGGAGGCCAAGTAGAATTACATTGGACGCTGCTGCCATGAGACTCAGCAGCCTCTGGAACTGCTTAACAGTGAGTGACAGGCTTTCTCTTACTCTCGTGACTGCTGTGAGAATAGCTTAGATCCAGGCGGGTGACAATCATGTCCGCAACATAGTCGAGTCCCACACTATGCCGAGGAAGATGGTTCTCTGCCGTGGAGAAAGCACGCTTTTTCCGGCATTCAGTCTTAACCTCAGCTCCTTCATGCAGGCGAGAACGACATCTCAATGCCGGACTGAAGCTCTGATCGAGCTAATATCAACCAGTCGTCGATATAGTTCAGAATGCGGATGCTCTAAAGCAGCAGCGGGGCCAGCGCCGTGTTCATGCACTTTGTAAAGGTGCGGGTGAGAGTGCTAGGCCAAACGGGAGGACCCAATATCGGTAAGCTTCGCCCCCATAGCAAACCTCAGGAACCTCCTGTATGCGGGAAGGATGGCTTTTTGGAAATATGCGTCTTTTAGATCTATCGTGACAAACCAGTTCTCGGACTTGATCTGAGACAGGACCTCTTTGAGAGTAAGCATCTTGAACCTGAGCCTCAGGAGTAAGCGGTTCAAGGAGTGCAGATCTAGGATCGGACGCAACCCGTCATTCTTCTTCAGAACACTGAAGTACTGGCTGTAGGAGCCTGACTCACTGACCAAGAGAGGAACCACCCTAATGGCCCCTTTCTTCAGGAGGTTGCGTAATTCCTGTTCCAGGACCAAAGCCTGCTGGTGTCCCACCATCTCCGCATACAGGGTGATCCACAGAAGCCCTTTTGTAGCTACTAGGGCTAACATTTACCAACCTACAGCCCTGATGGCAGCCCTGATAGTTAGGTCGCAGCGTGCCATAACTGGTAAATTGTCAGCCCCAGAGCTGAATCCCTCGTCCATCTCTTATAGCAGGCCAGCCTGGTATGCCTGCAACACACCCATCTTGTTGAGGCATCCCCAGCCTGACCTGCCGCATAGCCCTACCTACTAGAGCCGAAGTGGCTTTTGTAGGCAAAACCAGAGCCATCAGCAATGCCAGCATCTCTTTAACCCTGGGACTCTTTACATAGCCGCATTCCCTGAACCCTACTATATCCGCGTACAGGGTATGCGGGGCAAAGGTACAGGCCATATATGGGGTCTCCCAGGACCTAGACACCTCAGTGTGTAGGTCAGGAAAGAGTCGTGGGCTTGCTAGCATCTGACAATTCTCCCCCCGCGAAGAAAGAAATACGGAGCACCGCATTACACGGGAGCTCGGCCCAGCAAGAGAGGCTGGAGAGGACTCATATGTCTTCAAGCCATGTGCTAGGCCAGGCTGTGAGCCCTGCGACCGCCAAACAAGTGCTTTCCCTGGGGAACGGGAGCTCGGTCAGCAGCCAGGAGCGCATAGCCAGACGGCTAAAAATGCTAACAGTTGACTCCATCGAGAGCCAACTAAGCATGTTCCTAAACTAAGCAAACAACATATCGGCTGCATGTTTCCCCTTGATGTCAGAACAGCTGTCTCTAGCAGTCTTCAGATGAGAAAGACGTACCTCTTCAAGAGGTACTTAAATTACCCTTTTGAAAAAACTCACATGATGATTTTTTTTGTCCTTATTAGTTTCATAGACTAATGGTATTCTTAGTTTGTTTCCTAATTACCATCATTAGAATGTATTGATTAATGGAGACTTCAAACCAAATGCCATAAATGGAAATGTACATGGGTAAGTGACAAAATCGAAATAAAGCAATGTGTGAAAATGTAACGCTGAATTATAAAAGTCAAATACAAAAACAATACTGGATAATCTTCAGCTTTTCCTTGAGGGGGGTTGAGTATAGAGCACATTGTTCAGAAAAAGATTGACATAAGGGAAACTGAGAGAAGAGATCAAAGACTCTGGTTGATGAGGCTGAGGCAGCCTTTGTGGGTGAAGACATCTGTAGTAGAAAAGTGTCTTTTGTCTAGACAGGCAAACTGTTGCCTAAGCACACTGTCACAAGGACATCATGATTAAAATAGATTAGGTGACTAATGCTATGGTGATCATGCAGCTAACTCATTTAGCACCCACAGCATAATAGAAATGTACAGTCTTCATGCATAATCAATACGTGAGCTTTATTTTCTGAAGGACCGTAAATCGATAAACACGGTGTAAATGACCATCTTATGGTTATGCTCGAACACAGTAGTCTTGCTCTGTCAGACCCTTGTGGTCTTGCTAGCTGTTGTTTCCGCAGAAGATGATGAACTATGCCTCAGTTAACTCTTACTCCTCCAGTATCCTGACTTTGGCAAAATATTGTTTAATCATGCCAACAAAAGAAGATGAAAATTCTGCATACTGAAAACAAAGAATCACTGTTTTTTTGTGCAAAGAGAAACAAGTCCAGCATAGCAACACTTTTGGTTTGATGCCTTGCCAAAAGCTACATGCCTTATCTCAGTCAAAGTGAAGAAGTGCAAGGATCTCTCCCTGACAAGAGTGTTGAAGATAAAATTATCATATTTCACACTTGTGTCTCTCACAATCTGGAAAGCAGGGAGCAGGTGGTTTGCTCTCAGGGGAATCGATGCCTGACGCTCAACACTAGATCACGCGGCCTCATCTATCAAACTGCTCCTCGCCCGGAGATAAATGTTACAAGTGCACAATTGCAGTCGGGTTTTATGAGTCTTGCCTAAATCAACTTGTCATAATGTGTTGGCAGACTCTTAAGAAATCAAATAGGTTCACTGATGTGCACAGAGCCCAAAAAATGCTACTTGTTTGATTACATCAACAACAATGAACCGTGGAAGAGTTTTCATTGAATTGACTACTGTCATTTGAATCAAGTAAAGGTCAGGTAAACAGTCTGTCATCAGTCTTGTGGGTATACTATGATATTAAACTGTTAAGAACTACTAGCTAATTTATTTCATTATCCACTGAAATTGATGGATGTATATTTATCTCCCAGATACACGTCATGTGTTCTCAGATGCAGGACTTTATCCCTTCTGACAGCTGTCCAGAGTTTCACTGGGGTCTCAATCGTCCTGGATTTATCTTTCAGTTTTCTTACAAAATCCAATTTATAAAACATTTGTTTAATGAAAATGACACTATTGTTTTTTTTCTGTCCCTTTTAATCTTTGATTTACTTGTCTCTTTCCTTTCATAATGTGTGAATTTTTATTTTTTTTTATTGTATTGTTGCAGTTTATTTATAACAAGTCTAGCCTGAGTCTGATCGAGATGATGGCTTTGGCGATTAGTGTAACTCAAGGCATGTTTTTATCTAAAACTAAAAAGCTCCAGTGCTACATTAACACCCGCAATGCTGAATTGACTCTTACGGTAGTCATCTGTGTCCAGCTGGACTTACGTATACAAACACTAGAAGAGGTGTTAATTCAGCACTGGGAGAAAATTGACAGCTTGTTGAGTAAATGTAAATCCTTCCTATTTATAGATGGTCTTTGTTCAGCTGTTCATTTCATTTCTTTCTTTCTGTAGTGTGGATAAGAAAGTTTTTAGGATAGTAACACAGCCATTTAAATGTAAATATTTGTTACACTGCAATTTTTCTTTATATTTTGCATTAGCGTAAATGTGCAAAGCTGGACAAAGAGGTTATGGAGAGGTTTTTTTGCAAGCTATTGTATTATGCTTTTGATTGAAAGGTAACGAAAAGGAGGTGGTAGCTCAGTGATTAAGTCATTGGATCGTAAGGTCATGAATTTAAATGCCACAAAGCTACCACTCCTGGGTCCTTGAGCAAAGCCCTTAACCATTACTGCTCAGTTGTAAGTCGCTCTGGATAAGGGCGTCTGCCAAATGCCATAAATGTAAATGCAACTATTATTTGACAAACATAAAAAGGTTACAGCAGAACCCGCTAAGGATTTTGTCAATACCACTAGTAAGACTGTAGGCTATAAGCCTCTGTCATTAGTGAAATCTGAAATATTGAGAGGTGCTTTTGTGTGTCATCAGCACAGTCCCGTAATTTGACTACGGCTTAGAAGTTTGACAGGCAGAACGGAATCTTATCTAAATAGACACAGGCAACACAAAGAGATTGCTTTGTGAGGAAATAGAATTTTTCACAGAATTTTTCACCTACTCTTCAGCTCTGCTTGACAACTGACATCCATCACTTGTGCATCAGTGCAGCGTAGACCAAAACCGCGGCAATTACTGCTCAGACCAATGCACAAAATAATTATGGAGAAATGTGTTATTCCCTGACATCATTTTACTTCATTCCCTTATTAAGCATCATCCATCACTAGAAGTCAGGTCTGGCTGCTCTTCACCCAACACCCACAAAGGTCTTGCACACACACTCTCTCTCTCTCTCTCACACACACACACACACACACACACACACACACACACACACACACACACACACACCAGGAACGGCAGCCAGCAGTGTTCCAGAGGAAATAGTGCAGCACAATGAATCAAAAGTGAATGTTTCAGCAACAGGCTAGTAGCAACTATGAGTGTGCAGTCTGAGAGAATTAATTAGTTGCATTTGAATGACAATGGGCCTGTGACATCTGGTCTAGTTATGGCTGTAAGTGTTAATAAGGTGTGGTTCATCAGGCACAAAGTGTGAAATTTATCTGTGACAGTAGAGACAAAAGCAGCTCATAGTTCTGCTGTCCTTATTATGTGTCTTATGAAAGTGTGTTAGATCTGGCATAATGCTTTCCATATGATGTATGGCAGTGTGCGCTACACAATTAGATGGATGTCTGGCGATTTTCATGAGGTGGTTTACACATATAGAAGACACTGCAGATGTTCACTGCCAATTAAAAACTCTTAAAACTGCACAACTTTATTTATTTACTCTCTGGCAAAATAATGTATTAGTACAAGGTGTTGTTTACTTCAATGCGCCACATAACTGTAGCATAATCGATAGATCCAAGTCTAGCTCTCAGAGGAAGGGGGGACACAAAGACTGATTGTTTATTTTCAAGAGAAGATGGCCTTGGCTTGGAGGAAAACGCTTTCAGGAAGTAACACTAATCATCAAAGTTTTCCTGACGAGCACACACACCTATTAATAATACACTTGCAGCTAAGTGCTTTAAATTTACCAGACGTCAAACTGAATTATTATCTTGCAAACCTTTGCAGTGAAGAAATGCATAATGTACATAAAGGGCTGTTTTCTAAGTTGAGTTATCCAGGACTTAGGACCCAATTGTGCACATCTGTATACAGTCCTCAAACATACCTACAGATTTAACCGTTGTTTAAACAATACATAAGAATTAAGCAAACAGGATGGAAAGGTGTGTTTCAGGTACATAAGACTTAAACAAATAATTCTACATGATAAAATTTTTCTGGATAAAGTTGTGAATAAGACATACTAAATGTGAGCTGGAACCATAGCACATGAGTGCTTATCTTTCAAATCAGTCTCAAGGGTTTTTTTTTTTTATAAGGGCACATCATATGTACAAAAAAAGCTCCAATTTGCAAATTAAATGCATGATAAAATAGCCTTTGCCCTGCTTGCATATTACGATTTCATGACCACAATTTAGCATGTTGTAGCTTCATTAAATTATGCACACTCTGCACAGTAAAAAAAATGCAACACCGTGTGCTGGATCAAGTGTTAGAGTATTTCAAAGGCTTCTAAATAATGGGGTTGATGCCAGGTCGTAAATCTGTTGCAAAATTTGTGCATGTTGCAATTAGATTGCTTAATGCAGCAAAATACTGGCGACACACTATAGGCTCCAATTTAATGTTTACCTTAATGTCATCTTCTTATTAATATATAATTGAATAAATTGTTTTATTTATTTATTTGTAAGTATATTTTTGGAATAGTCTTTATTCTTATTGCCTTGTGTTGTTTTTGACAGCAAAGATAAGTATAGTTCCTTCTTTGGCCAACCCAGTATTAATTGATAGAGGATTAATCTAAATAGAGCATTCAATACATAATCTGTAACAATCAGATTTCTGAACGTTAATATACAGCCCAAAAAGATCAAGCTAGCCACCAGATAAAAAAACCCAGCTGTTTCTCTGTTCAAACTGATCATTAAAAATACAATAAAGGATCCTGCATTAGATATTTAATAACAGTAAAGATCTATCTAACCTCATCTTCCAGATGGGATTATTACATGTGCAAATAACAGCGCTGCAGCAGAGTCTAGGGAAACGAGCTGCTTTATATACAAATCAGTCATTTCATCCTAATGAAGCAAATATTTGCAGGAATGTAACAAGGTGGTATTTATTGCCTTCTCATGTGGTTCTTGTAAGAAATCCAACTCACTCCACTCAATTTCACACTGAAATTACATCATAGCCAGATATTATTGTAAAACTCAAGATAACTGCACAAGCAGAAATGGGAAAAAAAAGCTAACTTATAATGAAAATTGTAAAATTAAACATGGCTCCAGAAAAGAAATTTAAAATACCAATTAAAAACTTTTCTTTGACAATATTTTCACAATTATAAGTGTCTAATTATGTGAGTAGAGTACGTTTCAAAAAATCGACTAAGGCGATGTACAATTAGTGTCATGGTGTGAAAATAAATGAACCCAAAAAAATATAAACTTTTACAGAAACAAGAGACAACGCTGATTGGTCTGTTTGTCTCAGTGAATGCTCACCAGACAGTAAAAATCCTAAGGATTTGCTATAATTTGATCTATTTTAGCTTATAGACAATTATATGAAACCTAAACACATGGGCAATTTATATACACGCAAGAATCAGTGAAGGTATAAACACTGTGTGTGTCTGTGGTTGTTGGATATAAATCAGTCTACAGTAACAGTAGAGCTGTAATTGTAATTAGCCGGTCTGATCTGTAGTGCAGTGTGTACCTTTAATTTCTGTCTAGTTTTTGCTTCTTTTTTTTTTTTCTTGTGTATGTTTTTATGTTCCACCATCAAAGCTGGTTATTGGGATGTTTCCCGCTGTCTCCTGTCTGAGAGCGTAATTAGTGCAAGTTGCTTTTACATACTGTTTTGCTTCTGTAGCTTTTGCACATTTTCCCGAAGACATTATGGGTAGTTGTTATGATCCTTGCAATTGTTCTCTAAGGTCTCCTTGGTCTGGAAAACATGTCATTTTCCTGTCCTTTAACAAACAAAACAGTGAAAATCACCACAAATCAAGTCAAAACCATACTAAGAGGGCAAAGAGGAGATGTGCATTCTTGATTACAATTCATGGTGATTATTGCTTGTTTTTGTGGAGCTGTAGCAGTTTGTTACAGCATGCAGGTAGTATATTCAAAGGGTGACATTGTAAAGACTGAAAAGTTGATTCACTCAAATAGCCGTGGTGCCAGTTTTTGTCAGAAACAACAGGCTGAAAGTGACCCCAGGGTGGACTTTGGAGCAACACTGGGATATTGCAAACAAGACACAACTGCCCTGCTCTGAATATGCCAGTCTGTGCCAGTATGATGCGCCCACAGCATGGCAACAATACCAAGGTGAGGCTGCATTGGCGTGGCGCTGGTGCCAATGTGCAGGAGAAGCAGAGAAGTGAGTCAACAGCTCCCGGCTGCCTGGCAGAGGCATGCGGGGCAGTGAGGCTGAGGTCAGCCAGCATGGATGAATCTGACAGCAGGCTTTGCCAGCTTGGCATCTCAGGGGCTCTGCACTTGCTGCCAACAGTCCCCACAGAGGTATAGTGAGACTTCTCTTCTCTGGGGGTGAGAGAGAATGAATGAGTCAGGGGGAGAAGGAGAGAGAGAGAATAAGAGGAATGAAGAGGTGTAGCATGCAATAGAAAAAGTGAGAGATCGAGCGGGGGAGGACAGGAAGAGAATTGAGGCCAACTCTGTTGCCCCAGAGTTTACTACCACAGGCACCGGAATACAAGAAAAGCAAAGAACAAACAAGAGCAGAACGCTGACATTTAACTGGACTCGATCTGCCGTGTATTCAGACTGATAATGCGCTGACTTGCTATCCGAATGCTCAGCTCCATAACACCAGTACACTGGAGTACAAGCCTGAGAGAACAGAGTCGGCATGACACTTTTTAGCATGAACTTTCTCTTTATATTAACTAATTTACTAAAAATGGTCCAGATTGTTGTGTTGAAATGGCATAGTCCAATTAAGGTGCTGGTTTGATATATCGAATCTTTAAATAAAATAATTTAAAAAACGTATAATAGTGTACCTCTGCACTCTCTGTTACCACAAGCCTATTCAAATAACAGAATATGGAAAGTTGCCCATGCTTAAAGATAGTCATGTTTACAAATATTTGCATGATAAAGATATTTGAAAACAGGTAAGCTATAATAAGACCTTATTATGAAACACCTAGTCATTCATTCATATAAACTCTTGGTCTTTTTTCAATCTTAAACTTCAAATCTATTTCTAATGAGTCTGAGCTTGCTGTAGTCCTAAATTCCTGTTGTTGAATGGCTGAAGTGGAATACAATGTGATTTTATTATCTGCTGTTGTAGATGTATCTGCTTCAAGGTGAGCGAGTCATGAATCCTAAAATGCTTTTCTGCTCACCACAGTTATGAAATGTGGGTATTAAAAGTTAGCATAGCTCTTCTGTCAGCTTGACAAAGCCTGCACATTGTCCTTTCCCCTGTCTTATCAGCAAGGAGTTTCCACCCGCATAACTGGAGTCTGTGTGAATTTCAGAGACTGCTGTGTGTGAAAATCTATGGATTTTCTGAAATACTCCAACCTGCCCATCTGGCACCAACAACAATGCCAAATTTACTGAGTTTGCATTTTAATGTTTAATTGTGAACCTTGAGCTACATTTGTAATCTGTAGATTAGAATCTGTAGGCACTGTCTAATTAGAGAGCAATTTTCAATTTACCAAACAACTGCGCAGTCTGCATCATGATTTGCTCCACTGTGCACACTTTCTCCTATAGCATAGGCAAGCCATCCTAAAGTTTTACTTTGCATCTTGCATCAGTACAGTTGCAGCAGAAGTACAGTGCATTGAAAGCCCAGGGGAGAGTGAGGGAGGTACGAGACAGTGATTACCTGACAAAAAAAACCTTTAAGGAAGTTTGGGGCGAAACCAGAAAATCTGGAGCTCAGCCAACTAAACTGTACTTTCATCCATCTAGTTGGGCCACTGTACCACTCCTGTTGTCTATCTACCTTTGTGTCCTCTCTTCTCCTGCCCCCTCATCAACATCCTCCCTCACTCTATCCTACTTCCTCTGCAAGCCTATTCAGCAGACCTTTTTTTGTTCAGCTGAGCTATTTTGTGTCTTGTACACTGCTTTATTAAACTCAGAGGAGTACAGGCTCTATACTCAGCTCTCTGTCAGGTTCTTCCCTGCCCTGGCACTTTCTGTAAAACATGGCGAGAGAGGCTGGGTTCGCTCCTAATTAGTTTCACAGCCAGAAATGGTGACTCTCACTTCTCCTCAAAAACTGACCTTAATAACAAAATGAGCCACCATGTGTGCTCTCTCTCTTGCCCACTTTTTTCATTGTCTCTCACAAGAGAAAAAAGTTGCTTCAGCAATTTTTTTTTTTTTTTTTTTTGCGTAATTGCGATGATTAGCTTAGCTGAGGTATGGATGAGAGGAAAAGAAAAATGTTGCAAGATCCTTTGGAAAATTCTATACACTAAGTGTCTTAAAGTTGGCATATAGCCATGATGTTCAGAAGTTCCTGAATCATCATTCTTTAGACCATCACACGCGAACGCAAAATCAGCCTTTCAGAGAACTTAGCACTCCTCGAAAGGAGAAAAATGGAAGTCAGCCACATGTTCTCCTACACTAGTGATAATGAGAGCTTAATGATGCAGCGGAAAGGAAATTGGCCACCAGTTAAAGGCAAACGATAAAGGTTTAGTTTGATGTTATGTTTCAACATTGCTTTTGCTGTATTACGATAATAGTCTTACCTGGTGTCTGGTTTTGCACTCCATTTGTTAAAAGTGCATGTCATTTGTAACTTGTTCTCTATAATCAGTCTCCCAATCGAAAGTATCCTATAGGCAGAGATTTTCAGTGCAGAGACAACTGTAAATTTGCATCTCAAACATTATGTACAGTACTAAATACTATATCAGATTATTACACCACCCTGCCATTATTATTTTGACCTCTCTAATTAGTATGTTAATGTGCAGACTGAGACACAGTCTGCTATCAGGCATATAGGTAATGTTAGGCTTTGTTACTCTACAATAAATAGGTACGTGAATCACTTATTTCTAATACAGAGACTTAAAAAAAAAAAAAAGCAACTACATATACATATGCACATTCATCTGTTTAAAGCATCGCTTTGGCAGAAGGCAGAGGGAATAAATAGGTTGTTGCTTTATATGTGTTAAACAATGAACAGCAGGCTTGAAAAAAATGTGCATTAAAGAAAATATAAAGAAAACTGCAAAAGCAAATAATATACTTAGTAACAAAGATCAAACTGTTTTGAAGCAAACACACAAAATAGATAATGGAGCTGTGTATCAACATGATAAAGAGGGCATGTTTTTACTATCTACCTTATAGCCAGGCATAAATGAAATATTGGATGCTTACTTAACACCTCTCTAACACCCCATCCCCCTCCCCTTGTTGTTCTTAATTGTAATCCATTTTAGTTTCAGTCCCTTTCTAACCTATATTTTGTTTTCTGTCTGTCAAAGCTTCCTTTTAAGTGGCAGCACAGAAGACATAATGCTTTTATAAGCAGTTAATTTGTAAATATAAAAAAAAAAAGAAAAGAAAAAAAAAGAAAATAATTTATATATACAGTATATGATTATTACTAATTCCAGTCACTTTAGAACTTTTTCCAGCCTTACGTGAATTAAATATTACTACTCATTTTTCAGGTGATGTTTATATTATATTGCTGAATCAATCTATTTTGGTTCTTGTAATTCATTAAACCTGTCTCATGAAATGCAGCTTCTGCAAGTGGTCTTTCTGATGTTTGGATGATATATATTTTCATGTTGGTGTATTGGTAATTATTAATCTTTCCCTTGAAAAGCTGTCCCAGCTGAAAGCAGGTTGGAAATGGCGGTGTGTGCATTAATTTTTTGTGTCACATACCGAGCCTGGCACAGCAGACGGCAGTTTGCCCGGTGTTCGGCTGCCCAGATCTGTGCCCTGGCTCTGCTCAGTGCTCACTGACATTTCAGTTAGGGACTATAGAGGACAGAAATCCTCCATTCTGTTTATACTTGTCTGAAATTGTCCTATTAGATTTTCTTCTATATTTCTCTCTATAGCCTGGTCAGCAAAGTTTCTCATCTTTGTTGTCTTTTTTCAATCTATAGGGTTGTTCCACAAGTGGCCCCAGGCTTCCACATATGCTGCCTTCTCTTCAGCTGTTGTAACAAATTAATGCACTTGTCACCAAAGATTACTCCGTCAAACTGCTGTTTCTTCCACAGCAGGAGCGTGAGGTGCAGCAAGGAGAGAAAATGCAGAAATGCCGACTCTTTTGGCAATCAATAGCGTGCGTGAGCTCTGAAGCAGACAACAGCAATAAGCTTGTGAGTAAATACTTATGCCAGGATAGAGACATGTAGGCTTCTAAAAGACCGGAACTGCTATTAGTATAAATGCATTGTGCAAGACTTTTTGAAAAATGTTTTTCTTTGAATTGGTTAAGCGTTCTGAGCTGTTCTTTGAGGCACAACCTATGTGTAGAGTTCAACATAGACTTTAAAGGTTCTCCTTTTTGACTATAGGGATTAAGTTATACCTGTCACATTTTAAAGATTCTCTCAAGAATGTCTTAATAAACAATATCTTCCAAGCTGACACCATTTACCGTGGCATACATTATGTTACTTCTTTACTCTGTATTTACTCTGTATTCTTTGATTGTTAGTCATCAGTAAAAAATAAAGTAATATCTGTATTATCTGAGCTTGTAAATGCTTCCACCAAGACATCTTCACTGTTATTGATGCTAAGACCTGCTCCCAGGCACAAGATCTAAACACTCAGGCTCACCACACACACAACCCCGTAAGCTACTGTGACATTGGTCCAAATCTCTCTTTGAAAAACCCTGACCAATATCACATGATTCAATTTCACACTCATGTGGACTGCTGACGTCCATAATTGCCATGCTGAGGATAAGCCATGCGTTTGCACTTGAACAGAGTGTTAACCTGCACTCGCTCTTTTTCTCACACACGCAAACACACACACACACACACACACACACACACACACACACACACACACACACACACACACACACACACAGGCACACACATACTGTGTCATTCTATAGATTTATAAGTATATACAAGGATTTAAGAGGCAAAAATAGAATTTTAAAGATACTCTTGACTTGTGAAACTGATTATGAAAACTGTGTGTGTGTGTGTGTGTGTGTGTGTGTGTGTGTAGAAGGTTGGAATAACAGGCTTCATCCACATGTGTATACATTTTGTGAACTTTTACTTGCTTCCTCTAAGTCAGTTATTTAACACTGCCCTATATATGCCTTAAGTCTAATACTGTTTGTCTGTACATTATCAAGGGAAACAGCCTATAACCTTCACTCGATGATCTTTAAACTATGACTTTTATTTTATTAAAAAAAAAAAAAGTGTTAGTTTTGTTTTAACTTGTGTTCATGCATTCAGTCTTACTAACTCAAATCAATTCTGCTGTATTTTACAATCGCTGATTTTCCTGGAGAACTGGGCCATTTCTGGCACATCAATCATCACACTCATCTGGTTCAAAGATGAAAGGATCTCTGAAAGCTTAAATGTTAAAAATAATTTTTTTTATATCATAGGTATGTCACTCATTGTGTTTCTGTGCTTTTTAGACCTATAATGTCGGTCTTTAACTGTGAAGGGGAGGCACCACAGTAAAAACCTCACATCAACATATATCACCATCATATCAACTTTTATTAGTGTTCTTTTTCGCAATCCTAAAAATCCTTCCTGAAAAGTTAAGCCTATAATGACTGAAAAGAGGGATTTGGTCTGCAATTAGATGTTCGAAAGACACAAATAATTGTGATGGTCAGGGCTCCAAAATCTTTTGGCTATGTAGTGTATATACATTCATATACAGAACAAATATTCACTCTCAGCTATAACGTACCAGCATCAACGTTGACCTTTCAGAGACACAATTTTAGAATACGGCAATTGCTTCTTAAAAAGGCCAAGATGTCCAAAAATATGCTGTGCGGTTGGCTTATAGATTCACTTTAACAGTACATTCACTTATTCTTAATTTTCCCATCATTTAAGAAATAATGAACAAAAAAACAGTTGTAAAAGAAAAGGCGCCTTTTTTTTGTAATAAGAAAGCTATAATTGCAGTTAGAGAGTCACAGCAAAACACAGGACAGGTTGCATTGTTGCCAAACAAGACCTAATCAGGTCAGCTTTAAAAAGCCCTGAATTCAAAACTGAGGTCATGCTTAAAAAGGCCACATGTATTCAGTTCCCTGTGCATTTCTAGCCTCAGGAAGCTATGCACAGGGCTTTGGCACATGCACCTGAACAGCCAGCTAAGCATTCAGTCTAGTGTGTCCCATTTGTAGACGAGGCTTCAGAAAACTTAGGAAAAAACATTGCAAAAAAAAGCTTGAACAATCTGGTGCGTTTCTGATCTTTAACACTATAGAATAAGTACTTGTGATATGCTCTGGAGCTTAGCTTTTGGCAAAGTGTGCTCTTTAGCTAAGTGATTTAATAAGCTGTTTTTGCAGTAAAGATTACAAAATAATGCTCACAGGGTAATTTTGGTCATTTTGAAGCTAACATTTATTTTAGGGTCAAAGGCATATCAGGTGTATTTTATATCATCGCAATTGTTTTGAATCAGTTATAAATTCTTTATATGTATATCATCTCTGATTGCTTCAAAATAATCAACCATCCTGATGCAGGTCAAATAAGGAGGGAAGAGATGAAATTATAAAACTGTCATGACTTAAATTTATGCTGAACTATTGTGAAGCAGTAGATATGATAGCACAGTAGAAGCATTGACCATTGGGGCATTGCAAAATGAGCCTAATACAGTTTTATATAAACTGGCACTATGATTTGCTCCACTACTATTGCACTACAGCATCAGCACTCCCGGATTTCTGTCAGACTAATCATTAATGTGTGTGTGTGTGTGTGTGTGTGTGTGTGTGTGTGTGTGTGTGTGTGTGTGTGTGTGTGTGTGTGTGTGGGTGTGTTTGGCTATGTTATTGATTCCATAGTTTTCTGTATGCAAATTAACCTAAACCTAAAGTCATATATGTTAAGTTATTTTTATTACAATAAACAATATAACATGTTCTCATGCATTTGTTCCCACCTCGATGTATTTTACAAAATACATTTCTCCTAATTTTTTTATAATAATATTCCTCAGTTTCTTTACTGAAATGTAGCCCACTATGCACCATATTACCAATATACACCAAATGCTTTGAGCATATGTACTCTTCTGCACAGCAACCAAAAATATGACAATTCCCAAGATGGCAATTCATAATTCAGCATTATATTCTAATATTAAGGAAAGCCATTTGACAAGTTGTCATATGAGTTTATCCATTCAGTCAAGCAGGATGTGGATTGCTGCTTTCTGAAGGATTGTTTGTGTCGCATTCAACAGTGAAGCAGAAAATGCCTGCTTTTCAGCACTGATTCATCTGTTTAAGGGCTAAATATTATTGCAGAGTTTTTATGAGAGCGCTCCTCATCTTTAGCCTGCTCTGCTGATTCCGGATGGCAGGGCGAGAATGAGTGGTTTTGTTTTTCATGGATTAGGCTGTCAGGCCTGATAAAGGAAGATATGCGTCCAGCACAGCCTTATGGGAGCGAGACCTCAAATGTGCTTTTGATGAAGACGAATCAAGAAAAGGGCTCAGAAACTTTCATTTAACAGTCTGTGCATGCTGTAAAGTCAAATTCCTTTCACAAAAAAATGCAGCCCAGGGGCATTGCAGTGAATATGAGATGATTATTCAGCAATGACCTCGATGTGCGCTAGGAATAAGGAACACATATTATGCATATATGAACTGAAAATTGATGTTCAATATACAAGTATACTGTATAACACAGCTTGTTGGATTCATTTTGTAGCACAGCTTTAGTCTTTATTGAAGGATTTAGAAGCTAATACTTTAAAATCAGTACAAAATATGACCCTAGGCGCTGATGGTGAAGTGTGTGTTGCATTATTACCTGGAGGTTTTTTCCTGGTCTATAAGACACCTGCAATAATTTAAACAACATTATAAATTGAGGTGCATTCTGGAGGCAATGAACTGATAGACTTGTTATTAGTTATGAGTGCTACATTATTTATTTGAACAGGTACCTGCCTGGTAGAAAGATGCTGTGCAGTCCATAGCAGTAAACTATGTTTCGTATCCTGGCAGCCTGCTTTTAGACAAAAAAAAAAGCCAACGTACAGTGGGCCAGATGGCAACACATGTTTGCACAACACTGAGATTATCCCACTTGGTCATAGTGGCCATGGCCACATGCAGATTGCCAACTGCTAATAAACCAGATGCCTGGTACAATATCATAATGAAGTTGAGTGGATCTTCTCCAGCACTTGATATGGTTCATTGTTCATTGCTAAAGATTGTCTCAAATATATGCTCTTATGCTCACATCAAGCTTTTTAGAAGAAATAATAATTAATGAACACCTCACAATTCCTGGCACTTATACATAGTTACATTTTGTATAATTTTTTATTCATTTCCAGAAGTCATCTTTGTTATCACGGTCAAATGAATTTAAAATCCTAGATACCATCTCTCAATCTTTTCCACACCTGCTCATTTTTCTCATCTTAGCTTTAATTAATCTCTCCATCTCACAGCCTCTCTGCAGTCTATTCCCTCATTCGCATGCTCTTGCTCTCGCTGAGTTGAGGCTGACAGATCTGAGTGTGTGGTTGTTAGACGATGCCCTTTTCTGAGCAGCAGGGTTTTGGCCCATCTGTCTGGCCCTGCTCACTTCTGAGACAGAGGTGAACTCCAGATGCAACTGTTTTGACTGCACAGCCCTCCAAAGCAGCAGTGCAGACAAAAGCCTTGACATTGGTGCTATTTTTGATGTTACTATTTGTTCAGTGTTCTGTCTGGGACTGTTCAAGGATGAACTCTTTCTCTCTGAAAGTCTTCAAAAAAAAGAAACAACAAAACAGCATCGGCACTGGAGAGATTGTGTGTTTCCAGATGCTCATTATGAAGCATTTTTTTAAAATGCAGAAAAGCGAAGCTATTTATATTTGCATGCTTGTTTTACCTGTATTATTGGTCACAAGGTAATGATTCATTATTTTTTAACAACAGCGTCGATATTAATTTCTGGTGCAATATTAATGCTTTTGTAATAGTCTATAGTATTTACTCACACAGTGAGGTGTACAATAAACACTCCACATAAAACCATGAACAAATTTGTGATATGGAGCAGTTTTCTGTGAGACGCCTTGTCTTTATTCTTAAAAGAAGTGTCCAGTGTCAGTCGTACTGCTGTTCCATGAATCTTCTGACACTGAACGTCTAGCCTTCAAGCTAATGAGAAGATGTGACTGATCATCCTTGAATTAAGTGTAAAAAGCAGGATATAAAACACTTTGCAGTGTGCTCTAATGGAGAAAATAATGAACCTCAGGGTAGTGTACCAACCAAATTAGGAGCTGATCATTTTCCTAAACTGTATTCCTTTATTCCTTTCCTTGTAGAAGATATGCTACTGTTTTAAATATGTTGCCATGTATCATGTACAGCTTTTGTAAAAAATAAAAACAAAATTTAAAAAACTCTATAAATTGTAACTCTATTTGTGTATGTATGTGGGTGGAGGGGTGTGGGGGAGGAGGGTGTGGGGGGTGTGCACCGAGAAAGTCATTGAGTTGATGAAAGATTCCCTTTCTGCTACCCTGCTCCAGGCATAACGCTAAGCACAGTTTTGTCCAGAAAAGCAGGCGGAATCTCTACTTTACCTGCTTGAGTACAGTACACATGGGATGGCACACACCCCATGTTAAAGAAGCTGATTAAAAGATAAAGAATTTGAAAAAAAAGACATCCATATTTAAAAACCAGGTTTTAAGGTGCCAACTGGCTCTTCTTCATCCAGCATCTTCCATATGTGAATGTGTTCCCTTTTTCAGAAAGTGCTTGTGGTTCACATAACAACAATGAACTCTCTTTGTAATCTTGCCATCCGAAGACAAGACAGCTCCAAATTACTGCAGCGCACACAGCCTGATGGCATATGCTCACTGACAGCCTCTCAAATGTCTAAAGTCCAGCAAGATCTCAAAGAGTAACACTTCCCTCCCTGCATACTCACACACTGCGTTGTCATATCAAAAATAAATCCACTTCAGCAGTAGCTTGCACTAATGGCTCTGTTCACTTGCTCTTTCCTTACTGACAGTTATTAATTGTACGTGTCCTATAAAGTTTAACTTGAACTTCACCTGCTCTTTTCAGAACGTCTTTAAATTCCATATATACTGACAAAAAGTAGGTTAACAGCAAATTCCTTTTTTTCATAAACCGTGTCCTTTTATGTACATTACGCACACATTAAGCAAACAGTCTCCTCATCTCCTCACTCCTCCCATTTTCATATCACTTGTCTCTTTGCTTTTCCCATTTTCTTGACTTTTTTCCCCCTTTCTCATTTTGCTGCCTACATTTTGCCACGATACCAGAAAGCACTGGCCACAGTTCCCTACCAATAATCAGTATTTGTAATTCCTGTAAAGAGCTTAGAGCCTGCGAGACAGGTTTTTTAATAATGTGTTGAATTTCCCTGGCGGTGAACCAGGTTTGTTAGTTTATTTTCATCCGTCCTGACAGTCATTTCAGATTAAAGAGCATAAATCTCTGCTTACAAGACTCACAGTGATTGTTTTTTTTTAACTGGCAAAACTGTTATATTTATAAACCAGATCAGCCTGTGTACGGAGTGTGTAATGCTAGTTTGTCCCATGAGTGAAAAAACAATCAATAGGTTCACAGCATTGCACCTTCCTAGGTTACATGAATCAGCATTAATTTGACTAAAAACCATTGCTTAGAGCTGGTTGAGAAAAAAAAAGAGTGTGAGTTAATGAGATAACAGGCAAGGCTGAATATAACAGAGATATTTGTGGGTGACAAAGTAAATAAGAAATTATAATGCAAACGTGATTGAAACAAGATGCTGTCAGAAACAAAGACTGAGACAGACCGGCAACACTAGAAGCAATAAACATCGGGTTGCATTTCATGATTTCCTTTCTCATGCAGCTTTATTCCAAACTGCATCTCAAGCTCTCGCTGCTCACTAGTGTGTACTCAAACCCAACCATTACATAGTGAAAATTGAGTTACCATAGAGCTGCGCAGAACCTGCAGCCGACACCGAATCAGGAAAGTAACAGGAACCTTTCATATTTATTTCATTTTTGTCCCAGCTATAAAGAAGCACTATCTAAAAGCTCCGAGGATCTCCGAGGACAACTCTGAATCGCGTGGCGTCTCATTTCGGCTGCATCTTAACACAAGGGTCGTCATTTTAACACAAGCCTCGTCTGCACACAGACAAGTTTTCTGCTTCTTATGTTTTCCTCTTCGCCTCATCTTGCACACTTCTTTCCTTCACTCTTTCTCTCTGTGTGTGTAACTTCTCTCTGTGTTTCTGTCAGACTTGCAGAGAGGCAGAGAGAGTCTGATGCTGGCACTCCTCTCTGCTTGATCACGCTCTTCATGCCAACAGGCCCACAGCGTGCTGGGGGCTCACTGTCAGCAGACAAACAGCTCAAGCACTAGACACACTCTTTCAGCGTTGCACAGAAGGCAAAAACCGAGCCGGGGAGACTGTTGCATAGTGTACTTGTCACTATGAGGATGTTTTATTAGTGTAAAGAGATTACATTTTAATTTGTGTGCAAAGAAGTGCGTGACATTTGGCTAAGGAATTATGTTGATGGTTGATTTAAAATAATTGCAGCTCAGAGTGACAATAATTTCTGAAAAAGAAAAAAAAAAGATCTGAATTTGAGAATGGGATTTCTTGTTTGCACCAAAGAGGTGTTCATTATTTAAAAAAATGATTTTAGGGTATTTAATATAACTTTAACGTTGAGGCATCTTCTCTCACTTTTTAGTTTGATCAAAATTACTGGACTGTTTACTGCACCAAAAGTCGTTTCACCCTTACAGTATTTCCTGCATCTTAATTTTGCTGTCTGCCTGCTGTCTTCTCAGATGGCACTTTTAATAAAAGACGACTCCACCTGACTCAGCAGCAATATTATATGTGTGAGTGTGTGTGTAATTGTGGATGTATAGACCAGCAGGACAGTATTCTCTAAACTGCAGTGCTTTGTGGAACAAAAAAGAGCCTATAGACAAAGCTGATTAAAGGCTGGTACTAAAGAGTGACAGCAGTGATGCCCTCTCTTATATCTATCATCTGTACAATACATTAAATAGGCCATGTCCTTCTGTCTAGGAATGGGCTCTCCTTACATAATGTTTGAATGATGTCATGTGCTCTTAACTACAAGCTGGTGTTCAAATTTATGGCTCTGTACATGGTAGTTGTAATTGATGGATTTTTAATTTTTATTTTTTTTGCAGGTGCTGTTCCACATCCTGCTGCAATCTGGAGGGTTTACAACAGACCACAATCTCCGATACTGTAGATGAAGTTTTATCAGACATTATTATTTGTATGAAAATGCTACAGAATATAGGAACTAATAAAGAATCATTTCAATTCAAATAAAATAACATGTCTAAAGTAAACTTCTAATTTTTAATGCTTTCATTTGGCATGTCTAATATCAGTGTAATGACAGCTAAAACAACAACATTGTTATGATTCACCAGTGGAGTCAGTTCGAGAATCTGTTTGGCTTCTGTAACTGAAGGTAAACTGTAAATGATCGTAAGCCTTTTTATCAACTCACTCATTTCCTTAAAATATGTTGTATATCTACACCAAATACCTGCTGTTAAATTAGTCCACTTCAAGTGACTGTTTTAAGATTAAATGTCATTCAAACATTTAATTAAAATATGAAAAGGATATGTTTCTATATTACCTGGGGAAATGTGTCTATATTAATGTGCAATCTTGGCCAAATTCAGTATATTAGCAAATCAGAATATGAAACATCTCACTGCAAAGTCACACTGTTTGCTCATTTAACACAATCTATTTCAGTGTGTGCAGATCTCCACTGAAATCCCTGACACACTTCCTGTAGAACTCCAGGGAAGTATGGCTTCTATTAGCTCTTGTGGCAGATCCGAGGATCCAGGTATATGGCAGATCCAAAGAATAAAGTTATTTGGGCTACAGGCTTTTTATATGTTCTTTTGGGCCACAGGACTTAACTGGGAGTCAATGAACAAATAGGCAGGTGGGTTTTCATAGAAAAAAAGTTCAGTATTTATTGAACAGCACACTCTTGGCTTGTCCTGCCTGGACACTCAGCTTCTTTTGATGGTAATTCTGTGATCTGTCAAAAAGGCTGAACTTTGAAACTGTTGGCCAATCACTAAAACAATAATGAAAATATCATCCCCAGTCGGAACATGAAAATATCTTCCCCAGTCGGACTTGCTGCGTGCTCCGAACTGCAGCAGTCATCCATCAACATCACTTCAATCCATGACAGTTTCACACAACTACTATAACTTGTATACATTTATTATTGCATCTGTTTAATACTTTGTTTAGTTTGATGTTAGTGTTTGATTTGTTTTTGTTTGTTTTGTTGTTGTCAGTTGAGTTGTCAGTGAGTTCCATTTTATTTACTTGATTATGGGAAAAAATATTGATGCTCTGACTTTTGAGAAGAGACTGACAATTAAACAAGAGGCCAGACCACCAGACCAACAGATGAAACAAAGCACACACAGATAGAAGCCCAGGTGTGTGTTACTAAAATATATATATATATATATATACTATATATGTGTGTGTGTGTGTGTGTGTGTGTGTGTGTGTGTGTGTGTGTGTGTGTATAACACACACCTGGGCTTTCACTATTTAAAAAAAACAACACCAGCTGCCACAGTGTCTACAGTGTAAAAGTTCTAAGAAGAAAGTCCAGGTATAGTCCTGAAGAGTTGCTGCTGTGCTATTCTTTCTGTCCCCACACACCTGATTTAAGATGTTTGTAGGGAACAGTTAGAAACACACCAGAGTTTGGATGGCAAAACAAAATATAGGAATTGTAAACTAATTAGCTGGCATCAGTGGCTTGTAGTAAATTGGCTGTCATTCGCTCTATGATCTGAAAATAAAATGGGAATGTGAGTCCCCTCTAGATAATCAGCATTTGCAGAACCATAAAAAAAGTTAACATTGAATATTTTCAGTGTATGATAATCTCGATAAATGTACACTGAAATAACCACCCAAATACGCTCATGGTTTGTTTGGCCTTGACGCGGTGGCAAAATAAAAAAAAAAGGATCATGCAGGGTTGTTTAAGTACTCATTTATACATTGACAATATCATGTGACTGTATGAACTGTAAATGAACACTTCACAATGGAAATCTCTATATAAGTTTTCGAGAGCCTATTAAATATACTGAAAATGACTTAACTGTACAAACTGAGAATATTGAAAAGAGCACTAAGAACAGCAATAAAAGCTCTTCACCAGGCGTTTGATTGTGTCAGATCTGAACGCTAATGACTGTGAGGGCAGTGTAATCATATCTATGATAATTACTGTAGTTTTTCCTCTACTTTTTTTCAATATATATTTATTGTTTTGCGGCACTAAAGAGTGTTTGTCTTTAATAAAATTCTCCCCCAGAGTATACACTGTTTACATTCAGATTTGCCGTTCTGGAAATCATTACATAAAATCACACTTGAAATTGAAGCAACAGTTTAAGCAGCCCATCTTCAGTGCTGCAAAGAAACTTGTTTGGTCAGCGTTGCAATTAAATGCATTTCCACCCGTTAATGAGAAATATGACCAGGCTCTATGCAAAAATTTATGTGTACAATATAGCATAGTGTGGCTGAACAAAGAAAGTGGGAGGAGGGTAAGGGAGGGCTTGTTCATGCTCATTTTATCAAAACACACACCCACCCACACATACACATACACACAAACGCAAACACACAAACACAAACATGCTCACAAATACACACAATACATTTTCCATAAAAAAAGCACAGAAGACTAACATGCGAGTTTCTTTCTCTTTTTCTCTCTCTCTCTCTCTGCATAATTTATTCATAATTAGATATGCACGTAATATCCATGGGACACGTCTTATTTATCACAGAAGGCCCTATGGTCCCCTGTCTCAGCCTCCCTAAACAATAGTGTACAATGGTGTAGTCATATTCAAGATTATTTGATGCACACATTGTGGTGCGTCGGGAGGTCGAGAGGAAGGTGTACTGTAGCAATCACAGCCACATAGGATGAAAAAATATATATTGATTACTGATAGGAGTGCAGCTTCTCTCTTTCTCTTTCTTCTTTTTTTATCCACAGTCCATTTTTTTTTTGCCTTCTCCCTTCCTGTAGTTGACCTTGTAAAACCTAGTTATTTTACTAAACTAGAAACAATATGTCTGGATTCTTGCAGCTTATGTATAGGTATAAAGGAGTGGGATGGAAGCAATGAGGATAAAGCATTGTTGCATTGCATTGGCGTTATGAGCTTTGGCATGCAGAAGAGAGATGTGGGATGTGGTGCCTCTCAACACCGCCACCTGCTGCACAACACCAAACACTGGAAGGTGACTGACACAAACTAGTCAATTGACTGGCGTCAACAGAAAACAAGATGTGCTTAAGTATGGCATTGAATAAATAAATTTTTCTTCAACTTGAGGCCAAAACTGATATCATGATGGATATGAGATATAAATATACTGACATCTAACCATAATACTAAGGTCCATGAAGACATAGTTTACCAGCAATGGCACAAAAGAACTCACATGGCCTGCGCAGAACCCTGACCACAACCTGCTTAACACCTTTGGAATAAACTAAAACACCAACATAAAAAAAGCAAATATGGGTTTAATTAGGCAAAACTATAAACTGCTATGTACTGTAAATTTTCACAACGCATGTGTATGTCATAATGTGATATATCTTCTAACTCACAGGCACAATATTTATTAATCTATTCATCTTCATAGCAGCTTTATCCTGGTCAGGGTTGCTGTGGACCTGGAAGAACCGTACATAAGGCAAAATAATTCACTCCAGATTTAATGTCATTCCAAAAACAATTTAGTGTAGCCAACCCACATGGTGTTGGTTAGTAGGAGAAAACTTTAGAAACTAGAGGAAGCCTACGTTTGTACAAGGAGAACATGCAAAACTCTTAGCTCTGAGGTGGCAATGCTACCTGCCACACCACCGTGTAGTAATTTTTATTGAGACAAACAAAAAAGAAAAATGTAAAAGGGTCCCTGTTGGTCTAGCGGTTAGGATGCGGCGCTCTCATTGCTGCGGCCTGGGTTCGAACCCACCCCAGCCACTCTTAGTGCCGGTCCCAAGCCCGGATAAATGGGGAGGGTTGCGTTAGGAAGGGCATCCAGCGTAAAAACGTGCCAATCAAACACGCAGAGGATCTGCTGTGGTGACCCCTAACGGGAGAAGCTGAAAGAAAGTAATAAAGAAAATTTAAATAAAGCCCTTATAAGAGAACAGATATACTAAAAATAAAAACAATTCATACAAACATGTTTCGTGGATGACAAATCATGGAAGCAAAATATATACTGTATGTATTGTGAAAAATATCTACAGATATGTCTTAAACACCAAACCACACAAATCATTCACACATTCCTTTGTTGTAAACACTCTCCACTGCTCTAGGGGGAAAAAAACTTATTAAAAAAAGAACACAATCATTTTCATATTAAGTGTTTTCAGCTCTATAGATACCCGTTATAAGGAAACAGCTTAACACGGCTTAATGTGATAAAACAGTGACCTAGAAAACACCAAATTTTATATATTGTTATCCCACCCACTAGTACTCTCTTTTACCACTTGCTCTGTATCTGCTAATTGGTAGGGGGTCTATGTAATGATTTGAACAGTTCTGTCTTTTTCCGTTCTCAGCTGCACACCTCTACAGTAGCCTGAGTGATGTAGGCTTATATCTTCATCCCACGCCTATAGTTTGTGTGCGTGTGTGTATATGTGTATGTGTGTGCCTCCCTGCAGTTTCTGCAGCATCACCATCAGCATGCAAGGGCTTTTCCGCTGAACAGAGCATTTCTGGCTGCTGTTGTAAGACAATATGTAGTTATGGCTAGGACATATGCATTATAGATTACCTTCTAACAAAGAACAAGAATAGAAATGTGTATGCCTATTTGTACAGGCTGTGCAAAAATTGTACGCTTTAAATGTTACAAGATAATAAATAAAAAATAAACATAGTGCTTATTGCTAATTACTGATGATTAATGTGATGAACTTGCCTTGCATGCAGTATTACCGACATCCACCATGGCCCTGACTAGGATAAAGCACTTACTTAAGATGAACAATTGAATGATTATTGCTTATGATTTCAGAGCATTACAATAGGGTACCAGCTTTCTAGAGTAATAATCTTGATTTGCAGCTCTGGGCTTTTGAGAAATGTTGTTATACATATGCGCAATTAGCATGCTCAAAAGTTAATTTGTTTAAATATTTGTTTGTTTGTAATTACCTTAGACAAGTTTTATAGTATAGTTTTATAAGTTTAATAAAGCCCCACCGGATGGATGAAAAGACAGACAGACAGACAGACAGACAGACAGACAGACAGACAGACAGACAGATAGATAGATAGATAGATAGATAGATAGATAGATAGATAGATAGATAGATAGATAGATAGATAGATAGATAGATAGATAGATAGATAGATAGAGATTAATCCCAAAAAAGGAATTCACAATAGATAAACAGATCATCTCCAGCTATGAACTAGTGTACAGTGTTTATTCCCACCTAATGATACACTGCA
>MU551696.1:2928030-2978999 GCA_024362625.1 Silurus asotus | reverse complement strand
ATATATATATATATATATATATAGTACTTGCCGTTTGTTCAACATGCAATCTGTCAGTACACCATGTGGCTTGTGGACAACTCATGAAACACACACATGTACTTGTTAAACAACCAATTTTATTAGTTATGATAACCTACACTCTAATAAAAAGGCTCAATAGATTTTAGAGCATGGCTCTGGGGATTTGCATTAGTGAAATTAGGCAGTGATGTCTGGTTAGGAAGCTAGGCACGCAGTTGGTGTTCTGGCCCCAAAGGTTTTCTTTTCGTCTTTTGAAAGAAATCCTTCACACCTTCCACAACTATGACTAAGATTAAAAACCCAGATATTTGTTTAATTTAAAAGGCATGACATGTAAACAAGTGCCTATTCATGTACCCTAAGCCATAGAGTCATTTGTTTCAAACATACTGTATATTTATTCAAGCTTAAGGCCAGCAATCTCTAAACAAAGCCAAGGGGCTTATGCCTGTGCCAAAACAGATAAAACTCTTGTCACCCACAGTGCACAGGGTCTTTGTTCTTGGCTAAAAGCGCCTTCATTTTATTGCCTCAGAGGTTGTTTCAATCATTATTAACTTATTTATACTCATGCTGGGCATTAGCGGTCAAGTACGTCTTTAGCAAGATAACACATCAATAGTAACTAAATTATAAGGTTTTGATAAAAAGAAAATATTTAATACAACTCCAACAAGTTGACTCTAAAGTAGTGATGAGAGAAAGTGTGACTTGTGTTTTACAGGGTATTAGAACAATGGAATCCTTATGTGGCCAAAACACACTGTGTGACTAAAAACACTTGATAAAGGCATCCACCAGGAGCTGTAAATATTTACAGAAATTCAATGGGCCTTATTTATCATCTTAGTCCCACTCCGAGTACAGATCACAGTAAAAAAAAAAAAACACACAAGAGATATCATTTTCTAAAACCAGATATAATTTGGCTTGAATATTTCCTCTCATGTTAAAATACATTCTAAATTGTCACGTACATCTTCTTGTTGCCAGGAAAACTATGTCAATATTAGTTAATATAGCAGGTAATGCTAGAATACAAGCTGTGGTGGAGAGTCCTCTGTTGATCATGTCTGAGATATCTAGAATCCTCAGCTAATCATACTAAAGAATTTTCTAGATTTCTCAGCCATTAATTATGTCTTCTGGATTCCTTAGCTGTTAGTGGTTTATGAATTCAAGTAAGATCAGCTGATAATGTCAAAGAGTTATACAATCCTCAGCTGATCATGGTGGAGAAGTGTTAAATCCTCAGCTGATCAAGGATTGAGAATTCTAGAGTTCTAAGTTAATTATGCTGGAGAGCTGGTATTCTTAGCCCAGTGAACCTGTATTAAACATTTATTTATTTGCAGAGACTTCAAAGCAGTGTTTGTAATTCTCTCTGGATAAGGATGTTTGCCAAATGCGTAAATGTAGATACTCTAGAATTTGCAACTGATCATGGAAGAAAGTTCTGCGAATCTTCATTATAATGCAGAGTTGTACATGGTTGGAGATGGTCTAGGACCCTGCACTGATTATGGTGGAGTGTTCTAGCTGATCATGGCAGAGAATCCTCAGATGATTCAGCGCAGCTGATGCCTCTAGCTGGGAAGGATTGCTAGGAAAGCACATCCTTAGCTAGCAAGAGCTTGGATTTATCTGCGTATCCCAGTCTCACAAGAGCTAACACTTAAATGAACTGCACTGCAGGGTGTTGTACTTTGATAAACACAATTATCATTGCTATTCATGAGACAAACTACAACCATGTACAAACATGTTTTCTCAGCCTGCAGTGCTGCCAGTCATGAACAGCCCTCCAAATGCAAAGTATGACAACAGAATTATCAGCCTTCAGTGAAGTTCAAATACTCATCCCACACATTGTGTTTAAGTGTTTTTCTGAACGCACACAGAGCTACACAGCTTCTGATACGACAAGGAGACATATTGGCTGATTTCCTGGCTTGACTACAAATGAATGTAAAAACCTACAGTATACTGTATAAGCATATGGCCTCCTTTTTTTTCAAGGAAACAATGACAAGCTAACTTCATAGGGTCAATCTTTAATATGGTGAGACAGATTTAACAGCTCCACCTGACTTTCACTCACTGCAACAGCTATTTGAGATAAGTATTAATATTACATTTTATTTTACCCCCTGGAAAGAGTATTATCAGTAGCACTGTAATATGGGAAATTAATTATCTTAAAGTGACCTCAAATTAATTCACAATTGGAGTTTACCATTAAAGATTGTCTATGGTGCATTTATGTCATGTTAAAAATTGTATTAGATGTTATGTTCTATATGACCACTATAAAATTCTATTTCATGGTCATAAATTGGTGTAAAAACTTTATACGTGATTGAGCACAAAGGCTTTGTTTATGCGGTATTTAATAGGGGACCTTTTGGTAGACACTATGGAGATGATGTAAAAATTGTGGCCTCAGCGTTTTAATTCATTGCCACTCTTTGAACCAACATGTCACATCCCTATCTCTATATTTTTCCAGACATGATGTATGGAACATTAATTAAAGTGGTGTAGCCTGCTATCACTTTTATGGCAACAGAGCAACAGAAAAAAGTGAAAGCAGAAACAAGAAAATTAGTAGCTGAGTCCTTGGATCAACTGCAAAAAGTGCTGACACTGGATGCCACTAGTGAACTGTCTATCAGTCTGCTTGGAAAGCAACTGAGATAGACTAGCTTTCCCTCTGTAATGATTCTGAGTAAAAGTGGCACACTTGCAAGATAAAGCTCTGAGGTTCTTTCCACTGTGCTGAAGTGACTGATTTCAGATTCCAGACTTCATTACAGCTCCAAGGACACTCTCACAGCCAGGTCCATACCTTACAAACCAACAGATCCGTCTCCACCCCACAGAGCCCAACACCTCTATTTGACAGTCCAGACTGAAAGGCAAACAGAGGGCATGAGAACTGCATAGAATTAATGTCTTATTGTCTATTTTAATGTGTGGCATATGTGTGCAGAAAAAGCATGTGGGTGGTTGGTTTGTTAATCATCATTGCTGGTTGTAGTGTTGGTTGTGCAAGACTGTAGGTGTACAGATTGTACAGTCATATACACTTTTTTGTTCATACTACCCTACCCTAAAATTTTATAAAACTATGGTTTGGGGAAGTGGCTATGGGTTACTGATTAGAAGGTCAGAATTCTAGTGCCAGTACCCACTGTTTGGCCCTTGGGCAAAGCCCTTAACCCTATCTATTCCAATGGTGCTGGTTCCTGGCTGACCCCAAATTCCTAACAAGCTGGGATATTTCACTGTGCCGTGCTGTGAAGTATGTGTGACAAATAAAGGCTGTCTAAGTTTCAGATGCCCTGACATTAAAAAGGCTATCAGTGCTTGATAAGAAAACATATACACTCTTACATCTAAAGCTAGATTTCTGACAGATATAAAAAAAGAAGAAAAAAAAAGTGTACACACACACACACACACACACACACACACACACACACACACACACACTGTAGTACTTGTGCACAATTTGAGGCAGGTGTGGGGAAAAAATGCTGTAAATTACAAATCTTTGCAAAAATAGAAGTGTCAATAGTTTATTTTTATCACTTAACAAATTGGAAAGTGGAAGAGAAATCCAATTAAATCTATTTTGTGTGACCAGCTTTTGTCTGCGAAACAGCATAAATTCTTCTAGACCAGGGGTCACCAACATGGTGCACCAGGTAGCCCGCAAGGACCACGAGTCGCCCGCATGACTTTAAAAAAAAAAATTAAAAAATGTTTCCTACTTTGTTAAATCATTGTTGATAATTATTATGATAAATCATTAACATGACAAGTGTCTTCACATGATAAATATCATTAATTATTAATAATAACATATAATTAAGGGTGAATTTAGCAAATTTGTTATTTCAAATCAAACTGAACACTGTGTATATCAAACTAGTAGCTTCACATTAATCGGTACCAGAGAAGTAGCTCTCGGTTTCAAAAAGGTTGGTGACCCCTGATCTAGGCAAACATACACACTTTTTGTAGTTTTTGTAACTTAGCAGGTAGGTTGTTCCAAACATCTTGAAAAAACTAACCAAAGATCTACTGTGGAGGTAAACTGCCTCAAATTCTCCTGTCTCTTCATGTAATCTCTGTGTGTGTGTGTGTGTGTGTGTGTGTGTGTGTGTGTGTGTGTGTGTGTTTATTCTTTTTCTTATTTATTTAAAAACACCACTCAGTCTGAAAGGCATGGATCTTGTTCAACATGTCCGCCATTTGTAATAAAATGGCAGGTGTGTATAAAATCCCACACAAAGAACACAAGACTTACAGCCAGGCAAATCAACGCATGGCCACGCCCACTACACTCACCCTCACTACGTAATACTATGTAAGAATAAATGAACAAACATTACGTCACCAAATAATATCCAAAACACTGCTCAAGATTATTTTACAGTCTCAATCGGTTAGTAACTCTTTATGGGTTTTTTTTTTCTTCCTTTTATCTGTTCGAGACAGGAAGTAGCTCTTGACTGCGCTTCAAGGTTTCTAAAGTGCGGAAATACGTCCAGGGAAAAGTTCAGCTCGAGCACGGGAAGTTGTGACGTGGTGAAATAAACTCATACAACCTGTTGAAACTGGAGCACGCGCTGTAATTGGTAGAAACTATCCCCCGTTCTTTTAGGAAAAGAGGTTTGTTTAAGGCATAATGGATAGGAGTGGACGTGACTTTTTGCATGCGCTTGATTTCTTCTAGCGAGTGAAATATCGCAAGGGCTTTCCCTGTCCTGTGCTTTAAACCGTGCACATGGGGGACGAGAACGACTTCCGTCCGGTTGCTCGCAGCAGAAGGCGCGCGACCATCACCAGCGCCAAGGGCGAGCTCCTGAAACGTACGAATGGCGCGAGCTCAACTGATCCCAGCAGTTTGGCATGGATTAAAACCAAACACAAGTGCCAGGAGACACACACCCGGGTTTCAGCTGAGGAGAAGCAGAAGGATAGTCGCAATGATAACCTGAGGTGAGGGAGGTGTATTGGGAATGTTTCTTTTCCCTACAGTACATGTAACGTCTGCTTCATGTGTGGTGGTGATATGCACAATTTAAACCCCATGCTTAAGATCAGTTGGGTGTGACGATAATAAAGCACTTGTCAGCCCACTTATATCTCTTGAAGAGGCAATAATAAAAAGTTAATTTGTCACCAATGCCCTGTCTCAGAGCAATGGTTTTTGTGTCTTTGCACCATGCTGTTTCAGATCAAACACACCACAATACATGACATTGATTACTGCTGCCTGGATTCTACTTATCAAGAGAAATGGCAGTGTGCCCCATAGATAATATTTGTCCACATTTTCAAAACAGGCTTAACTGCATGATTAAATCGATTGCTTCATTTCTGTCGTCACAGTTGCCACAGGTTGCAAGAGTCAATGCTGAGCTCCGCAAGCAGTTTCAAAAATTACAGAGGCATTCTCAACTGGTGTGTTGTCATGCTGGTGAGTCTGATCCGTTGTTTCCCCTCTCACATGCACACACAAAATCACTGTAGATTGGAGCAGGCTCAAGTCACGTACAGTCATCAGTGTTGCTTAATTCTTACACACGAGTTAAGGCGTACATTGTTGGAGTCGGGTATTAAACTTTGAACACAGTCCATTGGGCATTAGGAGGTCATACTGTAAAAGAAACAGGTCTCTTATCACATAAATTGTGCAGAGTTTGCTTTAGGTCAGTGTTGTTGATCATTACCGTACACAGTCTTGAGATGCTGACAATAACTTTGACATTGAGAAATGGAAGGTTTTGACATTGAGATACTAAAAACGTTGACAGTGAGATACCAAGCCTTCAAAGGAAGGAATAATGAACATGGAAGCTGTTCGAGAAATCTTTTTCTGACAGTGCAAGACTGTAAACTATATGACTAAAGGTATGTAGACACCTGACCATCATATGTGGTGCTTCTCCAAACCTTTTTCCACAAAGTGTCAGGCACACTGTTGTCTAGAATGTCTTTGAATCCTGCAGCATTACAGGGTTTTTTCCCCTTCACTGAAACTATAAGGCCCAAATTTGTTCTAGTATAAAAAGGAATGCCCCAGTGAGTGTGTGTCTGAATTTGCAACTCCCCACAGTCGTGCCCCAGAATTTAGTGGTAAGCTTTCCCAGAAGAGTGGAGATGATTATCGAAGGAAAAGTAGACTAAATCTGGAATGGGATGTTCAGCTAGAACATATAAATCTGACGGTCAGCAAATCATTGGCCATATAGTTTATATGTATATAGAGCTATGTATATAAATAGAGGACTATTTCTCCCAAAGGGAAATATTTACATTTTACAGCAGCACAGAGAGATAGAGTATAGTAAATATAAATTAACGTATACATTTATTATAGTAATAATAATAAACTTGCAGTCTACCACTTGCGTTGCAGAGGGAACTTAGAACTATGTTCCACACATAAAAAAGGATTGTGTTTGTTACATGTTAAACCCCTAATGGACATTAATGTAACATGCTGCTTGTGACTGTGTAATATAAAGACGTTGATCATGACGGGAGAAATCCTGAAAGATTCTTCTCTAACATTGTGATCGTTAAAACCCATCGCATTGGTAATTCTTGTGCATTCTCATTCCTGAATGCATTTAAAGTAGCTTAGAAACAAGTGATCTTGCTGAAGTATGTGGCATGACACTCACTTGGCACTCGATGAATCATTGTTCTGCGGTGTGTTTGGGGGACACAGTTAGTGCCAAGTGGCACCTAAGAATAGATTTCCTGAAACAGCTTCTCTTCATGAACCCAGACTGAGGTTAGCTTCTTCATTCGCATTTTTTTCAAAATGAGATGGATACATTTACACCTTTCATTCTGTCTTTATGGGTTTACAAGGTTGCTACAGAGACATGGATGGCTTTATGTATTGTTCAGGCTGTACGGTATTACTGCTCCATTATTGCTCCTTTTGTTAAAAAACAAATATAGAATGACTGGTAACGATTACTATTTCAATAATCAATAATATTTCAATATTATTAGCTATTAATGCTAGGATTAATTATACCACACCATTCTCGTAGCTTCTGTATCACTCTGTTTTCTTGTATTACAGACCTTGAGCAATGCACGTCTGTTCTTGGAAAACCTTCTCAGGTTTGTAGACGTTTCATCCTGGCCTAGATTGCATAAAAAATGGTCTTTGGTATCTGGCTCGGTGCTAGAGGCCGGTTTGAAATAAAGAACACTTGTTGTAGGTACCATATGTCTAAGACCCCACCTAACTATTAACTATAATGAGTGGAATAGTCGAGATGTTTAGGTTGCTGGGTGCATGCACAGGACCAGCTCTGACTCAGTGGGACTGCTGAGCCCCATGCTGAGGGCACCATATGTTACAATCATGTTGTACTCTACTGTAGGCAAGCAGTTACGTTCCAGCTGCCAGCTCTAGTCACAGCCATGCAAACACTTTCACATGCAAAACAAACATTTATGAGGCACAGTTAGAGCAGATGTGCAGGTGAGACAGGTAGACAGGACATGTATTTAGTTTCTATGTTTAGAGAGAGAAGTGGAAAACTGTATCGTATCAGAAGGTTGTTTGAGACGGAGAATGTATCAATATAAATTAGTCCGAGTTAATACATGCATTCCATTTGTTGTTGTTTTTTTACCTTTGTAATGACTTTATATTGTTTTAAGGTATGGTGTACTAGTGGACCCCATTCAAATCGTGTCATTGTTCCTGAAGAACCCGTATAGCTGGCCTGCTGCATGCCTGGTCATTGGTATGTTTATTCTGCACTTCAGTAAAGCATGCTTATTTTTTGTTTTATTTAAAGGTAAACCGATTAAAAAAAAAAAAAAAGGAGCCAATTAATCCAAAAAACAGTTGATGCACATATTTATTTGATGAAACGTTTACAGAAATGGACACATCACTTTAGTGTTATTGTGAAAACCATAATTAATGCAAGCTGAAGTTTTAATGAACATGCTCACCAAAAATATCTACGAGGCAGTGATTGCACGCTGGCTTCACAGAGAAAGAAGCCCCCCACCCCCCCACTTTTTATTTTTTATTTTTTATTATTATTTTTTTAAATCTTTGTTCAAGAACATGCCAACAGCATTGTATTGTGCTATCAGTATTTTGGATTTTTTTTTCCCCCTTCCAAAATAAATTATTCTGTTTCAGTAATCTGTTTCTAAAGAAGTAGTTCTGTTACTGGATGAAAGGTGTGTTTTTTCTGGCTTATCTTAATCACACTTTTATCTCCATCACTGTGATGCTTTACTGTGCTTGAGGTGTGTGTGTGTGTGTGTGTGTGTGTGTGTGTGTGTCTGTGTGTGTGTGTGTGTGTCTGTGTGTGTATCATGCCTGTCACAGGGTTAATTCAGAGGGCAAAAGGTTGACCCTGTTTTGATTGGTGACATACTAAAAAGCTCATTTGCCGCTGAGCGCCGCTGTATGTCAGATGCATATTAAATCACTTTGTGCATTTATAATTAATTAACGGTTGTCTGCTGCTTCATTTTCTTTTCTTTTTTTGGGAAGTACTGTAAATGTTATGCATTTTTGTTAGGGAAGTCTTAGCTTCTTAGAGTCTAAAACCCCTCTGTGCTTATCTGTGCGTGTATATGGATCAGCTCACGCAGTTGCAGAAATGACAAGAATGGTGTTTTTTTTTTTTTTTATTTAAGATTAATACAAGATTGCAGATTGTTAATGGGCGAAACATGCATTTACTCTTAAGGATTAAAAATTGGGCCATCACAAAGCTGGCAGATCTTCTAAAGAAATGTGTGAATTATTGTATAAATACATTTCCTTATATAATATCAACTCTTTAGATGTCCAGCGTATTATTCAGTTATTGATATTAAACTGATAGGATAGCTATGCATTTACAGAGCATGGAAGAGAAGCCTGTGAGTTTATAAGAGAAACCTGTAGTAATTGGGATTGTAACATCTTTTGTATGTGTGTGATTGCATTGATGAATAATGTGTCTTCTTTCAGCTTCAAATTTGTTCATACTTGTGGCGCTGTACACAGAGAGGAAATTAGCCACCGTAAGTTTCCTGTTTTCAAACCCAAACAATTACAGAAGTAAGGCTATACAGATTACACAGTTCTCAAAATATGTGAATGAATTAACTTCCATTTGGGTTTTTTTGTTTGTTTTGTTTTTTTATTCAGGCCGCTTTCACTGAGCTGATTGGATTGGTTATTCACATCATCAATCTGACAGTAATCTTGTGCTTTCCAGTGGCCACTGTACTCTCACTGCCCTCTGTAACCCCAGGTGAGGAATCCAAAAGGGTTCTTCTCTCCAATACATCCTCAAAAATGTGACATTGTTTGATAAGTGATCAGCATCAGTAAAATCTAGCCACTGCTACTTATCCAGCTGCCTGGGAAACTCCAAATTGTAATTAAAAGATTAAAGCGCCATCATACAGACTAATCAGCTTCAACCATCTATATTCTGTATAGCATTGATTTATGTTAGGTTTATAGTGCTCTCATAAAGCTATCAAGACTTCTCATAGCTTGTCTAGTATCTTTTGGGAAACATATTGCCTTATTTCCCCTGGTGTAAACCTTTTTTCTGGCACAACTATTCTACCTCATCTGTTAGCACAATGGGAGGTGCCAAAGGCACTCCATCTGTTGGGTTTGGGCCACACTCTACCCTCAAGTATGAGACAGTAAGGTCAGCGGTGAGGCCACTGGGGCTGCTACTGGCATTAGAGCAGAACCCGAGAGTCCCTACATGGGCCATTTCCACCCGGCATATGGCTGCTATTGATAAAGCTGTGGTGGCCTACACACTCGTCTTCAGTGCCAGGACTGTGTCATCAGGTTGCTTATTGGCTTGTGCTTCTTATTGAGTTATGCATTGTCTACATGCAATGCATTTGGAATTGAGGATCCTAGCCTAGTGGCGCCATTAAAAAAAATGTTGCATTTGATTTGCATTTGGTTACCATAGTAACAGTTGGCCTTGAATTTTTGACATTTTTGCTGTATGTATTTTCTCGAAATTTTCCTTTCCTCATTCGCTCTTCTACTCTTGGCTTTGTTCAGTTGGCGGTGCCTTCGCGCTGGCCGTCTACACTATCCTGTTTCTAAAGCTCTACTCGTATAAGGACGTGAACAGGTGGTGCAGGGAAAGGATGCAGGCGAAGGCTCGCAGCCTGTCCAGATCACTGTCATGTGAGTACACTCACTATCCTCTAGGCAAGGAGAATCGACCTGCCGTTCTTCCATACTGATCACGTACACTGAATAGTTTCCTCCATTCAAATTAGTTCATTTGCATTTTTTGTTTTACTCTTCATATCACACAGACACTCAGGAAATCCAAATGTATTGGGAAGAAAATTTCACACAAGGCTGCTACTGTTTTAGTGATGAAAGTAATACACAACAGGGGCCTGTGAGATCACAAGTTTTAGTCTTGGCCATTATGAATGTTTATTAAATACTTATCTGACTGTAGCAAAGTGTGGTACCTGCATTTGAATTACTGATTTACTGGGATGTCTTTAGTGCAATTAAGAGCTGTTGTATAAATAATGAGCCACTATGTCGTTTCTTTTGCCGATAGCACCTCGGCCAACTTGTGGGTGAAAATGGGGCTTGATAGATGTTCTCTATGCATACGGTGTTACAGTAGCAAGCGAGCATGTGCAGCCATGACTCACCATATTCACCCATTTCATATATTTAATTGCTCAGTATTTAGTAAATAATGTTAAACATTTGGACTTGCTGTTTTAGGAGAATGCATGAGGTCATGTGATACAGCAGCTATGGTTATTAGTCACAAAAAGAGATTGAGCTCTTTTTATGTAATAGTTAACTGGGTAAAAAAAATCTAATATATATAATATACATAAGAAAATATATTTTGAAGGTAAATTCAAAATGCGATTCATACTATTCAATAAATGCCATGAAACATAACACTGAGAAGTACAAGTACAAGAACTTGTTTGTTTGTTTGCTTTCTTGAATCATTCACTTAAATTCCATTGAATCAGTGCTGCCTGCATTACTCAAAGCTGGTTATAGTGAAAAATTTACTCCTATCCCTCCATTCATTCTTTAATTATAGGTCCATCGCAACCATCTACCAGTAGAGAAATGTATGTGTCTTACCCTGGAAACCTCTCTGTGAAAGGTGAGTGATGCAGCTTTGTTGATTTTGTTTATGTAAATTTTATTAGAAGGAGACTGTGGAGTTATGAACGAATGAACTCTCGGGACATCGCAGTCTTATAAATGCATAGCCTGTTTAAATACAGCATAACTTACAGCAGTAGGTGAATCATGTGCTTTGAGACAAATAGGATAATGAGGTTAATGATGCTACAGTATTCTGATTAAAGTAAAAGTAACATTGTACCAATTTTTCTTCATCTACCAGATTTGTATTATTTCTTATTTGCTCCCACACTGTGCTACGAGCTAAATTTTCCCCGTTGCAAATCTGTACGTATGGGATTTCTGCTCAGGAGGTTGTTCGAGATGGTAAGTGTCGTCAGTTTTACTTTTCTGCTGTCTTTAAAATGTACAAGAAATCTATAACTTATATCGCAAATGTAACCATCTGTTTTACAGTTGCTGCTCACTCAGCTGTTAGTTGGCTTAACACAGCAGGTATGCCATATTATTTTGCCATCATTAGGAGAAACATTTTTGATCATAATTTCTCCTGGGAATTTATAACTTTGTGCTCTTTTTTGTTGTTCTTCAGTGGATGGTACCAATCATACAAAGTTCAATGAAGCCATTGCAGGTATTATATTGATTCCAGTGTTCCCTGTTCCCTGTTTAGCAACACCATATAGGGATGTGGATTAAAACTGTCTTTTCTTCACAGGAAATGGATTTCTCTAGGATGATTGAGCGCCTGCTCAGGCTAGCTGTAAGTAGCATGTGGAGCTGTTAAATATACTTTTGAAGCTGTTTCTTTTCAGCTAAAAAAAAAATACATTTGACAAAATAAATCTTAATGTGGCTTAACAAACACAGAATGCAAAACCATTTTGCTCATTTTTTTTTCTTTGAATATCAGGTCCCCAACCACTTTTTGTGGTTGATATTCTTTTATTCGTTTTTCCACTCATCCATGAACTTCGTGGCTGAGCTTCTGAGGTTTGGCGATCGAGAATTTTACAGAGACTGGTGGTATGTCAATTGATTAGTCAATACAAAAGATGTACAATTAAGTAGATCATTTTCTGTTTTTGTTGGATGGACCTGTTTTACTGATTTGAAAATTACTGATTTGATTCCAAGCAGATAATATGTTCACATAGTCATGATGGCAAACAGATTTGCACTTTGACGTAATTTCCTTAGATGTTGCTCATTTACTTTTCAGGAACGCTGAAAGTATAACTTACTTCTGGCAAAACTGGAACATCCCTGTCCATAAGTGGTGCCTTCGGTAAGCTTTTCAATGAAGCAAAGACAGCTGAAGAGTTAGCTGGATAAAATACAGCGCAGTGAAGCGTATCGAGACTGTAATGAAGAGACACTATAATGTGATCCGTCTGGCACATTATGCATGCTTATTTACTGTGTTGAGTGACTGTTTATTCTCTCTCTCTCTCTCTCTCTCTCTCTCTCTCTCTCTCTCATATATATAATATAATATAATTAGTCTGTTTTTCTTTCTTTTCAAAGACATTTCTACAAGCCCTTGCTGAGAAAAGGGGCCAGCAAGTTAGTGAGCCAATCAGCTGTATTCTTCGCCTCAGCCTTTTTTCATGAGGTGAGGTGTACATGAATCAAGCATTCTTTTGAATACTGAGAAAAAAGTCAATTTCTTTTTAAATGAAAAACTCGTACAAGACAACATGCATGCAAACATCTTAATGAATGTCCTTAAGCAGTAAAATCTAAGCTGAAACTAATTTATCTGGCATTCAGACCACAGAAATGACAAAAAGTTATTGGGTGACTAAAAACAAAAATCATACAGTAAGTACGTTGTTGGAATTTAAAACCAATGAAAAATTGTATACTTCTCAAATTAAACATATAAGTAATTTTTTGTTTTATTTATATCCATAGCTTGAGTTTAACAGCCATGTTCAATCTAAGAAACGGTAACGCAAAAAGAGACTATGGATTAGTCCATAGTCTAAGTGAGTTTGTAATCGCTCTTCGGATCGTATCAGATCTTTGATCCGTGGAAGGCGAATTGTAGGGCTATCTGCTCTCTAAAGTATTGTGGAGTCTGAGGTGTAATGATCAGGCGATATGGATCACTGCATCGATTTGAAAAGCTGTCAGTGCTACAATAGTTAACTGATTATCAGTTATAATTGGTAAATCAATGTATTATCCATTAGAATTTATCATAAATTGATATTTATCAAGGACTGACAACTGGTGAGAAAAAAATCATTTATCTTTTTAAACTGATGTGTAAACATGCTAGCAGGTGATTTGGCCCAAAACATTGATACGTAAAATAGGATCTCTTCATCGTCATCATCATTCAAAGGTTGACTGTAGACTTTCCTCTACAGATTCTGAACGAAATTGGTGACCTCACTATTTAAAGCTACTTAATGAAATAGTGACAGTATGGTGCCATTTGAGATTCAGTTGTACTATTTAATATTGAGTCTTTGCCTTGTGAATCGAAACCTATACATTTAAATTGTATAGTTCCATCACAGATTCAGTAGAATTGTCAGATATTTAATTGAAATTGTATCATATTATGAGGAAGCCTAAGGATTAGTGTTGAGGCTGCTTTGAAACATTTTTCAGTACAAGTGAAGGTGAGAGCATAGTTTTGTGGACAAGGAGCAATGTAAAGCAACACCATATCACCCAGGTGCTCTCTGCGATAAGTGCTCGGCCTGAAAGAAACAGACAGAACAAAGGGCTACAGGTGCATCCAGATACCACAGAGAACGCCCAGGCCTTTTTAGAAAGTCACCTTCTGTGGCGTGTTTGAGAACTTCCAGAGAACTTGTAGGGTAACAGATCAGCTGTAATCTGGATTGGTTTGATTTAGCACTGGAACATGTATTGCCATGTTTGTGTGATTCTGGCTAAATACACAATTTTTTGTGTGTGTGTGTGTGTGTGTATGTGTGTGTGTGTAGTATCTGGTCAGTGTTCCTCTGAGGATGTTCAGACTGTGGGCATTCATGGGCATGATGGCTCAGGTAAAAGATTATATGAATTTATTAACTTTTAATGCTTATATTATAACTGTTACTTGTATAATTTTTTTTGTTTGTTTGTTTTTCGTGAAGTGACTTGCAAAGACTATACTTTTTCCATAGCATATGTGCTCTATTTTTAAACTGTAGAAATGTCTCTATTGCAGCTGCCATTGGCATGGTTTGTGGGCAGGTTTCTCAGGGGTAACTACGGAAATGCTGCAGTGTGGCTTTCTCTCATAATTGGCCAGCCAATAGCTGTTCTTATGTACGTCCATGACTACTACGTCATCCACCACCTGGAGGAAGCAGCAGAACCAGCACTACTTTAAGTAGCAGTTTATGTACTGCCTCCAGACCCGTCCAGCTCATATCTCCACTCAAGTTCTTTTGTTTTTTGTTTTTTTTTTTAAACAAGAAGGAGGACCTTCTTAGGCAGCAACTAGTTATGTGGTGCCTTACTGGGATTATTTTAAATGGTGCAGCACAAACCAAGGATTTCAAATTTGTATGGCATTACAGAACATAAGGTTTTTAAACGTTTACCGATATTATATTTACTTCTCAGATACTGCAGGTGGATGTATTTTGACATTTTATAGCATTATAGGTATAGAATTGGGAATCTTTTTAATGACTTTTTAGATCATTTTCTTAGTAAAAAAAAAAAAAAAAGGTGGTTGCAAATGCAATGTATTTAGCATAAAAAAATAAACATTTGTAGACTATTATTGGTTAATTTGAATAGAATATTTTTGTTTCTCAGTGTGTTCTGATGTACTCGGAGCGCATGAGAATTCAGGGACTTAATTGTGTAAAATCAGGGAGTGCCACCTACTGGTGCTTTGTATATCCTAAAGAGTGAATGAAACTCTTAGGCCATGTAATTATACCTTCATGTGGAGACATTCATCAAACATAATTATATTCCATAGAATAGCAAATACGGTGTAATCTCTGACTGCGACATTTTCTGCAGATTTGGTCCTTTTAGAGCCATTTGTTTTCAAGATGATGAGGGTGCCAAGTTTCTCCAATCAGTACAAGTTGGTGATAAATGGCTTCGGAGATAAGTTGTATAATAGCTTGTGGTCGTACTGTATAAACATCCTATCTCCAACACTGAGATGCAGGCATGATTTCACACAGCGCTATCTTAAAGGTTGATTGCACGTTACAACACTTTGGCCTGTTTAAAACACTGCCTGACTCGCGGTACTGGAAGAATGATTACAGTGCAGAGAATCAATGCCATTGATGCAGAGATGCAGTTTATCTATTTTTACCAGTAGCACTGTGCTCCAACCTGCATCAAGTTTGTTGTAAGTTATTTAGTTTTGTACCTTTCTGCATTGCCAGCTACATACTGTATATGCCTGTTTACAAAATGACTTATGATTGAACATTGCTTGATTTTAAATATGTTGTTCTGTGTTCTTAGTTCATTTTCAATGGCTTTTTGTAATTTTTGTCATTTTGAGATTGGTACAATGAATAAAAACATGATGGGGGTGTGAAATATCGTCAGCATGTTTTATTAGTTAGAGGTTACTCCCAAAATTAGGATAAACGGGTGTTGCATGCCCAATGCCAACCCTCATTTTGTGAACATGCACCTACGATGACAATTTCAGACCCCTTCATGATTTCTAAGTGGGAGAACTTGCAAAATAGCAGGGTGTTCAAATACTTATTTTCCTAACTCTATATATATATATGTAACTTTTCATAAAAGTGTTAGCTTTAATGTCTATGATTGCTGACTTTAAAAAAAAGATTATATCTGCACTGGTTTGGGAAATATAACATGCAATCATGCATTATGCATTCACTGACAAACACTGAACTTATGTTCATTAAAACGAGTTGGCGATGACCTTTGGTTTTGTGACACGGTGCACTATGCTAGATGTAGTCATTTAAAGGTGAGGGATGCACATGGTCAGCAACAATACTCAATAATCTGTGGCATTTAAGCCCAAAGTGTGCCAAAAAAGCATTGCCCACATCATTACACCACCTCCACCAGCCTGTATTGTTTACTTAAGTCCATGGATTCATTATTTCTAAATCGAGATTCATCAGACCAGGCTGCATTTTCTTTCCAGTCTTTAGTTGTTTGGTTTTAGTGAAACTGGAAATTTTTGTTTTGTTTGATTTATGTACTGGTGATGGAAAACAGCCCTGCTTTATCAGATGCTGTTGAATAAAGATACATCCAAACCTGCTTCAAAAACATCCAGCTCATCTGTTTGCTGAGTAAAAGTGTTGTTGACTCCCAAGTGCCTATTACAGATTTCATCTGGAAACTCAGAAGATAGTAGCTTATAACATAAGTCAAGTGTACTTAAGTCTTGACTTTTTGTCATCCTGCCTCACCAAAATCTATGGCCATGAGATTCCACTGTTCATGGTCAGGAAATCAATGTCTTGAGCTTTAACTTAACTTCAGGGTGCTACAATAAATGTTCCCCCGAAATGTGCATATAAAGCACATACAACTGTTCAAGGTTTGAGTAATGGTGTTTAAGTGAAAAGTCTATTCCCATTCTAAAAGTGGATCTGTTCTGAAACAAATGTCACACAGTAATGAGCTCTATAGTCCTTTTCTAAAACACTCTTCTAAACATCCTGGACCACTCTCGTAAGCTTTTATCCCTTCCTGTACAAAACTGTTGCGGCCCCTAAATCCTGTGCTCAGATTGAACAAAATTCCCTGTGGCTGTAAAGTGAAATATAAATATTAATATTATAGCATATTACATGCTGGATGTTAAGAAATTTGAGATTGATTCAGTGTGCTGTGCTGCACCGTGGCACATACTAGTTGACTAAGTGGGTGTGAACAGAGGGCAGACATTTTGTTGCCATTTATGTTTAATGGGTTTATTCACAGCCAAGGCCGCAGAGCGCTCCTCGGGATACAGTGTCACCTGCCAGAGATGTGTCTTTAACCTCACACGCCTGATAAAAAGCAGGCAAGCAGTGCATTGATTCTTATGCAAGTCAAGGAGATGGAGTCATTTTCCAGTCTTAAAGTG
This sequence comes from Silurus asotus, assembly GCA_024362625.1. Taxonomy (NCBI): domain Eukaryota; kingdom Metazoa; phylum Chordata; class Actinopteri; order Siluriformes; family Siluridae; genus Silurus; species Silurus asotus. The sequence continues at coordinate 2,961,729 of MU551696.1, read as the reverse complement.
GAACCAGGAAATCATCTTGTGTCATTCTGTAGATTTCCATGCCTTGTTTAAATGACAGGTTGCATTTGTGTGGTGGGAAATTCCTTGAAATTCAGCATAAGGTTCTCAAAGTGAAGGGTCTGATTGACTGACTGATTGATTCTTATATTAATATATTTAGGTCTTATTTTTCTTATATTTATTTTATGTTTATTTACTATTTATTTATTTATTTATTTATTTATTTGGGGGGTGGGGGGTATATAAAATATAAAAAATAAAATAAAAAGCTTTTTTTAAAAGTAGTCCTTTAATTTGCAAATCCTTTAAATAGAATGGCCAAAATAGGATTCTGCACATTTTCTTAAAATACTGAGACTAATATTTAAAAATTATTTCAAATGGTCCTCACTTATTAATCGATCATCACTGTCCTTTAATAATTTGTGTATCTGTATTTAGCAGACAATATCGAGCCTTGACTGGTCTGTGTATTTATCAGGTAATAAAAAAGAATTTGAGTTGCTCTAATCTGGTGGTTTTATAAACATTCTAGGATTGCATAATAAATTAACTAAGGTGCATTAAACACAGCTCGAGGAATCACATGTTTATATGTACAGTCTGTGCTTATAAATGACAGTGTAGGCACAATTGGACAGACATGGTAGCTCAAAAATAACAATGTTGTTTGTTACTGATTAGAAGGTCATAAGTTCAAATCCCAGCAACACCAAAATGCCACTGCTGGGCTGTGAGAAAGGACTTTTACCCCTTTAACTTCTCAGTTGTATACACATGATAACTGTGAATCACTCTGAATATGGGTGTCTACCACATAGTGTGAATAAGCAATGGAAATTTTGTTATAATTATTATTTCCCAAGAATGAAGCTACTGTAAAACCAAAAAAAAAAAAATGTTCTTGTTCTTCGTAAACATGAAAAACAAGGATTTCTACAATTTCATTGGTCACCCATTAGAAGCAATAAAGCCATAAAGAGTCCAATATTTGAAACATATATATATATATAACATTTCATAATGCATAACATTTATAGATGTCATATTGGCACCCTCAGCTCACCATAAATAGAAATAAGTGTTCAGGCTAAATCAGGCAATACAGAACAGGCACAGAACCTAAAACATGTGCCAGGTTTTTAAACTGCAGTATTAGTCATTGTTTAATAACATTACAGAAAGAAAAGCTAATTACATTCACTTTTAGTAACCACTTGAATCCTGTAATCCTGTAATCTCCAGAACCCGAGGCATCATAAATATGTTCACACACTCATTCACATAAACCAGTCTGCCCACCTGCATGTTTTGGGGCACTGGAGAAATCCTAGGTGGAGTTAGTGAGCACATGTGAAACTCTACAATGACAGTCGTCCAGTGGTATGTATTGAGTGAATATTAAATATGAAATAAATCCAAACAATACCAAAGTAACAAACCAAAGAAATGCTAATCATAACCTGAAAGGCAACAAAGAACAACAAACAACCATGCAGGAAAAACTGTGATGTCTCAAATGCAAGTGCTAATTAAAAGAGAATATAATTCAAGGTAAAACAGTCATGTGACAAAAACAGATGCAGTGGCTGATGGGAAACCTAGTCCATGGACATTATCCTGACCCCAGAGATCAGGACTGAACCCAGAACCCTGAAGCTGTGCCACAATCAAGTTCTTTTTTTGTAACCCAATTAAAATATTTATCGACTAGGTTATTAATGACTTGCTCATTGGGAGAGTCCATATGTACGCAAACAAAATTGTTCTACAAAATCCTCACTAATCATTGTTTGTTTGTTCCAAAAGTGAACTTATTATGTTAATTGCATATGTTATTTATGCTTAGTGATGACACTGTGCACTCAGTAGGCTACTTACCATATGTTTTTCTGCCAAGTATGAATGAATTAGTATTGCACCTGCAGTGTGTGGCTTATATTTAATAGTGTGGGGTAGTTTGTTCATTAAGTGCATTCTTGTCAATTATTATCTGACGTTTTGGTTTTTAAAAGAAAACAAACTAATAAAAACAGCACAAGCTAATACACATTTTTGTACAATAAATTTAACAGGAGCTTTTGGGCAGGTAGAAACAGATTAAGACAGTATATGAGGAAATCATTAAGGTTTAAAGAATTAGTGCAAATCACCCTCATTTTGAACATCTGTCATCACTGCATTGTTTTTTCAGGTACAGTTTCTAAATCAGTGGTGTGAAATGTAAGGTTTCCTTCCTGTTAACTGAGCAGTGTGGGTTTAAAGAGCCTCCCTCTGAACGAAGGAAGAGGAATGATAGAGAGACTGTCTTATGTCTGTAGACTAAATAGTTGCCATTGAGGTGAGGGATGAGAAAGACATTTTAGAGCTAGAGTGATAAAGACATCAGCATTTTCTTTAATCAGTCACTTTCTGTGTTACTGTGTGCATGGTAAAGTCTTCATTCAGAGTGTTTTCTGACCACCGGAGTGTTGGAAATATACACTAGGTGAAGTTCAAGGTAGATGCATGGAAACAAAGTGCAGGCTTCTAAATGCACAGGTGGGTGCCATACTGTTTTGTGACTTTTTTCTTTGCTTTCCAACTTTTTTTGTTGATTTCAAGGATCCATGCAGTATACATGCACGTTTTAGCCATTGAACAATGGAAGGAGTGTTTACATACTGTGTTGCTTTCAATAATTAAGTAATTATACTGAATTTTGTAAGCAGAAAGAGTCATTGATTGCTATATGAACACTTATTGCCATTCTGTGTTACTTGTAAATGTTCAAAGAGGAGCATACTGCTTTGTCTTGGTTTCACCAAAGGTAGATTTTCACATGATCAGTTTATATATATATATATATATACTTTTCAATAAGCAAGAAAGTAAACATATCATTATTATTCACATGCGTATACATTTTAAGTTTTTTTTTTTTTTTTTTTACTGGTATATTTCAGAAATTTTTTTAATGCAATGTTTTTTTTTTTCATTCAGGAAAGAATGGTCCATGCTTTAAAAGGAAGCATCACTAAGACAGAATTAGAATGCATTTACCATTTTTACTTTTCATTGCAAAGGTTATATTCAAAGGGACCTTGAGAAAAATTAATGTGTCTAGAATAAAACACAAAGAAAATGGATTTGGATGCAAACCAATGGTTACATTTTATTTATATTCCATTGAGGTTTTTATCTTTTTTCCCGAATCTTGTCCTAAAAATCTAACATTTTGTGTATCAACAAGCAGCCAGCTTCTTATCAATCATTTGACATACAGTTGAAGAAGTCAGCAGATGACATCATGAACTGAATAGAATAGAATAAAAAAGTTGACACTAGTTTTGCAGTAATGTAGTATGAATTATTATTATGTGATATACATTATATAAATGATATGATTTATTATATACACTATGTATTACTTTGCACAAGTGACACACCTGCAATGTAGCTAAAGTAGTTTGTATCTGCATCTGGCTGTTTGCCACTGTTGTCACTTACTCGTTCCTTACAAATGGCCTATATGTACTTTATGTACATTTTATACCTATAAACATAATGAATAGATACTCCAATTAGCCAACTGAAACAAAACTTTTCCTATTAGTTGATGAAATTAATGACATTTATGTCTTTCTCTTGTTTCAGACACATGAATACAAAGATGAACAGAACTGAAGAGTTGTTCTATATGAATATTACACCAACAATGCCTCTAATACCAATCACTACCAATGGATCTCCATCATATCGTGAACCCTATCTGCACAGACTAGCCCACCTGGATGAGGGTCTCTATAATGACTTCTATAGCCTGTGGATTGCTCTGGTGGTGGTTAATACAATAATATTTATAGTGGGCATGGCACTCAACAGCCTAGCTTTGTATATATTCTGTTTCCGTACAAATCCCAGGACCACATCAGTTATTTATACTATTAACCTTGCAATCACGGATCTTCTGGTGAACCTGTCACTTCCCACCCGCATCATACTGTACTACAGCGGAGGCAGGTGCTTAAACTGTTCTTACATTCATTTATTTAGCTATTTTGTCAACATGTACTGCAGCATCCTCTTCCTCACGAGCATCTGTGTGGACCGTTATCTCGCCATCGTACAGGTGGAGACCTCGCACAAGTGGCGCAATCGCAATGTAGCTAAAGTGGTTTGCATCTGCATCTGGCTGTTTGCCACTGTTGTCACTTACTCTTTCCTCACAACAGCCTTCAAACATTCAGCCTGCTGCGTGTCCAAGCTTTTCGCATTGACAGTATTTGAGTTCTTCCTGCCTTTGTTGATCATTGTAGTGTTTACGGTCAGGATTATGTGTGCACTGTCCAGTCCAGGCCTCATGCAACAAAGCAGGGAGAGACGCATGAAGGCTGTGCAGCTACTCATTACTGTACTGGTGATCTTCACCATCTGCTTCACACCTTTTCATGTTTGCCAAGTCCTAGTCTACTTCCACCCTGACCTGCCCCATCATGTGATTGTCTATCATGTAACGGTCACACTCAGCAGTCTTAATAGTTGCCTGGATCCTGTCGTTTACTGTTTCGTCACCACCAACTTCCAGTCTACTATGAAGAGGTTATTACGGAAGACAAAGGAAGAGCAGACCAGTGGTGACATCATTAGCATGCACAAAAGCTCCAAATGCTCAGGCACTATTTTTGCTATCACTAACAGCATGATCATGATTAATATGAATTCTACTGCCAAGGAAGGTGACGGATGAGGCTGTATAGTTCGTCCCTCTATTTATACATACATACATATATATATATATATATATATATACAGGAATGCATACATACCTGACCAAAAAAATATATTATTATTAGCATTATTAAAAGTTGGACAGATAATAGTGAACTGGCAGCGTTGTCACAGAAATGTGGTCAGAAAAATGTAGTCTTGAATGATCGTGATTAAGATCTTTAAAACACTAAACATCCCATCTATGTTAAATATTCAGAGAGTAAGAGCTTTTCCACACACACAACATGACAAGAACACAACAACAGAATTGGGACTCAACAGCCGTGTGACCTCAAAAATACACTTGTTAGTAAGAGTAATATAAAAAAAAACGACGTGACAAGAAATTGCAGTTTGCTAAGGATCGTAAACATTGGATAGTGGAGCAATGAGAAAAGATCATTTGGTCTAATAAGTCTTATTTCAAAGTGCTGGCCATCATTCATACTGTCTACTGTACAAGCCTCTCGAGGTTGTGCTGCAATCTTGGGTTGCATCAATTGGTCAGATTTAGTCTTTTAGAAAGGCTTATTGAAGGTATTTGGGATGTGCCAAAAGGATCTTACAGAGCAGTTTCACTCTACCATCCTCAATGCAACAACTCTGCCAAAGATAAATGCAATACTGATTGGAAACAAATGTTGTGACATTGCAGAAGGTTAAAGATACCACAACAAATGTGTGCCATAGGATAGTGTGCAGTTTATTTAGTCAAGGCAGTGTATTTATCCAGCTAATATATATTAGATCTTGTTCTATGTCGTAAATAATTAGCTAAAATATTTGGTTTTATTTGTAATCCTGAAAAATCATGTGAAACCTAAATGAAAGTGTACAAGATGTCTTGTCAAAATGTTGTGAATTTTAACGACAATAAAGAATATTTCTTTAGTGAAAACGATGCCTGAATAGCTCACTGCAAAGAAAAAAAAACATCTGACTAAAGAGATTTCTACACTTGGTAAGATTTTTGCACTACTAATTCAGGTTTACTTTTACATCTTGGGTCATTTTGTAGTCCAAGCACAGTATAAATACAGCAGAGATATTCAGGATCTTTATGCCTATTCAGATGGTTTAAATTTTTCCTGGTGTTTCTATTTTTATTGTTTTATAGCATGGTTTCCTTGTGTTTGCATTGTTGTTGTTTTTTAAGGTTTTTAGATTTAAAATTTTTTATATAATCACATTGTTAGAAGTAAGTAATAAGAAACATCATAAATGCTTTTGTAAATGCCCTTTAAAAAAACAGGTCCTTTTAAGTACTTTTGATCAGATTTACTAACTTTAATTCAGAACCCTATTAAAATGCTACTGAAACAAGTCCATGAAAAACGTGATCTATTGTGTTAAAATTTAGATTTTCATTAACTGTACATTTGAAATGATTTCAGGAACTGTCAAAGCCTCATTTAGTTACTGGAGCTGTTTTCAACCTTAATAAATATTTCATCCAAAAAAGACTCTTGCCTATTTATCAACAGTTAAATGCTATGAAACATAACAGACAAAGGAAATCTTCAAACCCACATTTAAAATGTCATCATTTATGTGATATGATTTTGCTACCTTTTTGCATGTTTTGATGGAACTGGATTGTAACTCACTTACTAACTTCTGACTTTCCACAAGAGGGCGCAACTGCGACTCAATTACTCCAACGAATCTGGGAGTATTTCACAATAAAGATTCTCATCAGATTCAATTATGTCACTTTTACTCATTGCACAGGTTTACAATGAGCTTATGCCTAAAAGGTTTGATTCTGTGATCACTAAAGCTTTTTATTTGGTTCTGTGCGTGTGTATTAAATAAGTCTTATTTTATACGACAGTCAACAAACAATCATCACCTTCTCAATATGGCATCATCTTCTCAGAAGCAGCCACGTTTAACAACTACTTCATGACAATTAATGATTCCATATATCCTAATAGGGTTCTGCCCTTTGAAGGAAAAACATTCCCACCTCACATATCTTCATCATAGATAACTTTTTTCTGTACAAGCTTGTGCATATCTATATATTTGCCTGAAACTTTTCACGTCTTCTCTATCAATAAAACTCTTTACATCCAAAGGTTTAGTAATGTTGAGTCAACTCCAGGTGTTAACTTGTTCACAGAAGGTTTGTTGGCATGGAGGTGATGTCTTAGAGAAATGTTCTCTCTCTAATCTTCTCTACACTGTGCATAGAGGAAAAATACCCTAGCAGAGTTGTTTTTAGCCCTGCTTATTGACCTAACAATAAACAATGATCATTTTCTGACCTTGAGCTATTTTTATACATAGAAATTTGCCCACTGCGCCACCTCATATTTATATCCCTGTGAGAATGGAAGTCAGGACTGCTTAAAATGTTCTAAATAATCTGACATAAATGGGGTGATCCTTCATTTCATTCTGTTTATAAGAATTTCAATAGTTAGATTTGTCTGATATTTTCTAATCAATTCAATTGAATTTGTGTAGCACTTTTAACAGTGGGCATTGTCCCCAATACAGTTTTATATCAGTTATTAGATTATGAATATAAATTCTATTTCCTAAATCAGTATCTTTAAATTAATTCCTAATGAACAAACCAGAGGCAACAGCACCAGGGAAAACCTCCCTGAGATAGATAGATAGATAGATAGATAGATAGATAGATAGATAGATAGATAGATAGATAGATAGATAGATAGAAAGCAATCAAAATCTGCCAGTGTTAAGCACATTGTCTTTGCTCAGGAAGCTGAATGGAATGGCATTTAATTAGATGATGCTTTTGTCTACATGAACATAAGTTATGACAGCACCCAAGCATTATTCAGAAATATATTCACTTGATTTCTTTTATTCTTTGAATATTTTATCATTGGAAACATATAGCTCCATGTCATGCTATTGTGTCTCACACAAACAAGTGTCATGTTCCAGGTTTGGGATAACTATTTAATAACTGATCATGCATCAATAATGCTTTATGCTTCGTAGCAAATCTTTAGGCTTTTTTTTATATAATCCTAAACCAGATATTGTAGAGAAAGTCAGTAAGAATATGAATGAAATTGCTCTACTAATGTCATAAGATTATCAGCAATGAGATCTATGATTCATCTACATTCATCTCATCATCATTCTGTCTGAGGTAATATAGTTCATTATTAACCACAGTGAAATAATCCTACATCATTACACAAGACTCCATTTAGACTCAGTGGCATGCATAGTAATTATCCAATAAAACTTTCTCTCGGCTTCTCCCATTAGGGGTCGCCAAAGCGGATCAACCGTAACCGTTTTTACGCTGGATGCCCTTCCTAACGCAACCCTCCCTATTTATCCGGGCTTGGGACAGGCTCTAAGAGTGCACTGGCTTCTGCAACCTGACTGGGGATCGTACTAGGATCGTACTAGGGAACCTATCTTCTGCCATTAGGGGTCGCCACAACATGTTTGATTTGGCATTCATAACGCAACCCTCCCCATTTATAGGACCGGCACTAAGACCCTGGTGTTGGTTGGTTTCCTGACCGGGGATCGAACCCGGGCCGCCGCGGTGTTTAAATAAATATTGACTAAAATGGTAAAAGTGAGAATTAAAAGAAAATTAAAAGATAATAAAGACATTGAATGATTAATAAAGGGTTAATATGGTGGTTTTTGCAGTGGTGGACTGTCAGTGCCAGCAAGGCCTTCTCTGCTGCCCAAACTTCTTTACTTTAACTTGAGTAAAAAAGTGTAGTCACTCCTTTTACTGAAGTCTTTTAAAACATCAGTATTTGTACTTCTACTTAAGTAAACGACGTATATACTTTTGCCACCTCTACAGAAGGTCTAGGTGTTAAATACACTGGCCGCCACTGCACTTTTTATGTCATTTCGGTGAATTTTTCACCAAGTTCTCTTTTACTGTCCATCGAAATGAAAGATAGACGCACTTCCGGTACATCCGTGCTTTTGGCTGGATCTGGATGTGAGCGCGGAGACGGGATTTTGTGAGTGCATGGCAACCAGCTGAACACAATAGACGAGCGGCAGTTCAGCAGCAGATGTGAGAGGAGACGGTGTTTGATTGGACGGTAAGATTGAAGCTTTATTGGACTGTAATCGCGTGCACGCGGCTTCCAGAAAAGGACGGGTTTTTTTTTTATTCGGAAGGAATCGGGGTTTTATGTGTCAAAACTGTTGGCCTGACACCTGTCTGAAGACCACCAGGTTAGCCCTCTAGCTAAGAATCGGTGGGGGGGGAGAATAACAGACTTATCCATTTTGAACAGAGAGCTGAATGATGGTTAACCGGGCAGCAATGATACAGACAAACTAACAAACACAATCGTAAAGCTCATTAAGTGTCTAACACTCTATAATACCTAGTTATTTACTAACGAGTGAATAACTAGTCTAACTAGATAATCTAAGTGTTACCGGCTAACCTTGCTAGCTCAGCGTTGTAATATATACACAGACATCTCGCGCTGTTTACAGTTTTATCAACGTTTTCTCTTCGGTTTAAACATTTCGATAGGATTGTTTGGTTAAAAAAAATAATAATGAAGTCTTAAAATAATTAGCATCCTTTTTTATTGGAAAGGAAACCTTTTCCTGAGCTCCGGTTGAGCCTTAAGGTGAAAATGAGTAGAGAAATTCGTTGAGCAAGACAAGTTACCTTAGTGACTGAGGCTGTATCCCAAATAACTGCCCATTCCCTACCGAAGCTCCCTTCTTAGCGTATTAAATGAAAGGACATGCGGCCTATAATCGCACACTATTTATCCAATAGGAAGGCGTTTGTGGTGCGGAATAAACTGCTATCTGCTGCTGTTGAGTGTGTGGAGTTCAGGATTCTGTACTGTCACCATTTTTGCCTGCGGATTATAGACATGCCACTTGTTGTCCTGAACAACAGCCTTCAGAGAAGAACAATATTTGTGTTTTACAGTTGTCTTTAACAGGATTGGGGGTTTTGGCGTCTGGTGAATAAAAAGCTGCTGATTAATCCAGGTATGCTCCTGTCTGTGACTATTCATGATCTTATTCTTGTTGATACGATGAGCAGAACATGTGGGTCAAAACATTGTTTTTTTATTCTATACAATGCAGTATAAATGTGGATTAATATTTACTGTGTGGAATAATTCTGTGTACCGTATTTTCCGGACTATTAAACGCACCCAAATATAAGCCGCACCCACTGAATTTGACAAAGATTTAGTTTTTTACATAAATACACCGCACCTGTCTATAAGCCGCAGGTGTCTACACTGAAACTAATGAACTTTACACAGGCTTTAATGAAAGACAGTGTCTGTAACACGGCTTGTATCTTGTACCTAAGAGAGTCATTGCTCACTTCCTTCTTTTTTTCACAACAATTTCTCTCAGGAGTTCATCTTTTGTCATCGTCGTGAGTTTAAAAATCACCATCGGTGAAGCTTTTCTCCCGATGCGTTCAGCTCAGAACACAGGTGAAGTGTTTTTTCATGCCCGGTTGTTTTCAGCGTGACGAATGATTCACATTTCCCGTAGGCAGTCCGAGTGAGCGGCAGGTCAAACGCCAGAGGAACCTCATCCATATTTATGATGTGGTGCGGTCTGATTCAGTGGGAGCGCATCTGATTTAATATAAAGAATTTCATTGGTTGACCTGAACCCATTCTGCAATTTCATTGGTCCAATGTTATGCGGCTCAGCTTTTTGTCTTGAAGTTTGTGAAACCGGGAAAAAAACAGGAAAAATACATAAATTAGCTGCTTCATTGTTTAAGACGTGGGGTTCAAAGAGTGGGGAAAAAAGTATCAGCATATAGACTGGAAAATACGGTAATTCCGTGTTCCTTGTGTGAATTTGTCTTGTGTAGCATCTAGGTCCTGGGGAAACGCTTTACTGTGTACAGCACTCTATAGTATAGTTGTAATGACATTACTTCAACAAAAGCATTAGTTTGTAGATTTTTCTAGAATGCAATTTCAATAGGACATGGCTACAATATTGCAATTGTTTTTTAAAAAAGCACTCGCGAATGGACATTCGGTGGCACCCAGATGATGATGATGAGTTCTATTTTGAGTCTGGTTCTTTTCAAGGTTTCTTTTTTTCCTTTGCCACTGTCACCACTGGCTGCTCATTCGGGAAAGACTCAAAGGGAACAAACCGATAGGCACTAAACTTATTTATTTCAACTTTATCATGTCTCTGTATAGCTGCTTTGGGACAATATCCATTGTTAAATGCACAGTGGTGAACATATAGATGACGCTGTGATGGACTGGTATGCCGTTAATCAGACCACACACTCGGTGTTCTTGGATTAAAGATTCACATCTGCAAGTCTTCTGAATAAAAAAAGTGTGCTGTTTTTTTGTTTTCTCACATGTAGATATCACCTGGTCACTCCATGGGGCTATTCAGGGAAGCGTGTGCCTGTGCTGATCTTCTCCTCCTCCTCGTCCTCCTCCTTCTCCCCTTTTCCTTTTTCAGACTCCAGAAAATGATGACTCATTACTTAGCCAGAAATGGCTGTCTATGGATTTGTATTAGCCAAAGCAAGTGGTAACTCTTTCGCTAATAGCATATGGAGCGGCCTGAGGTTCATCTGCTGATCAGAAACCTTGGTGGATGCGTGTCGATTCTGACAAATCCTCGTGGTTTTTCAAACCTTGCCAAGAAGCTGGAGTTTTTCTGTTTGGGATCCAAGTAAAAAAAATAGGCTCTGTTCGTGATTCAAGTTAGTTCTGCATTCAGCTCACTGATTAACATGGTGCCCAAGAATGTAGATTCTGGGGTCGTGCAAATGCCGCACGTGGACGTAGAGCCTGTCAAGTCTTCAGAAAGTAGAATAAATGGCGTGAAGAAAATGGAAGTTTCTGAAAAATCATCCAGCGAGGGCACGGTGGATCACGTCTCCAAACGCCTGTGGGTTATGCACGGAGCGGTCATGTTCGGCCGGGAGTTCTGCTATGCCATGGAAACAGCTCTGGTCACACCTGTGCTACTGCAGATAGGTAGGTGACTATTATACATGAAACCAGTACATTCCTGATAAGGTCTAATGGTTAGTAGGACAAGGAATTTCTTTACCCTTCATTCTTCCTCATTCACTGATAAAAGCCATCGTATGAGTAATGAAACATTGAGCTTTCATCACGCCTTATTATACTTTTATAGATGAGCAATAAATGGTGCTTGGCATTTCCTCTGTGACAGTGCTCATGTGAAGTGTTACAGTATACACCATGAACGTAAAGAAGTAAACATTCACACACATAAAGCAAACACACTGCACTTTTGTTTGCATTTATAACAGAAGACGTTTCTATTTATGTGTGTGTTTAGGGCCACGGTAACAAAGAACTCCAGTGAGCTTGAACGTAGAGAATGTGTGTGCACATTTTTCTCATTCTGTTTTTTTTTTCCCTCCTACAAAAAAATAAAACCGATGTTTGCTACGAGGTAATACAATCTAGAGAAAAAAAAGCATGCAAAGAACTGCTATGCTTACCCTCATTATTGCAGCAATATACAGGGTGTTTAATAGTAAAAAAAAAAAAAGTATTCGCCCCCCTTGCACTTTGTGACCTTTTGCCACATTTCAGACTTCAAACATAAAGATATGACACAAATATTTTGTGAAGAATCAACAACAAGTAGAACACAATCATGAAGTGGAACGAAATGTATTCGATATTTAAAACATTTTCAACAAATAAAAAACTGCAAAATTATTCAGCCCCCTTATGTTAATACTTTGTAGCGCCACCTTTTGGTGCGATTACAGCTGTAAGTCACTTGGGGTACGTCTTTATCAGTTTTGCACATCGAGAGACTGAAATTTTTGCCCATTCCTCCTTGCAAAACAGCTCGAGCTTAGTGAGGTTGGATTTAGAGCATTTGTGAACAGCAGTTTTTAGTTCTTTCCACAGATTCTCGATTGGATTCAGGTCTGGACTTTGACTTGGCCATTCTAACACCTGGAAATGTTTATTTGTGAACCATTCCATTGTAGATTTTGCTTTATGTTTTGGATCATTGTCTTGTTGGGAGACAAATCTCCGTCCCAGTCTCAGGTCTTTTGCAGACTCCATCAGGTTTTCTTCCAGAATGGTCCTGTATTTGGCTCCATCCATCTTCCCATTAATTTTAACCATCTCCCCTGTTCCTGCTGAAGAAAAGCAGGCCCAAACCATGATGCTGCCACCACCATGTTTGACAGCGGGGACGGTGTGTTCAGGGTGATGAGCTGTGTTGCTTTTATGCCAAACATAACGTTTTGCATTGTTGCCAAAAAGTCAGATTTTGGTTTCATCTGATCAGAGCACCTTCTTCCACATGTTTGGTGTGTCTCCCAGGTGGCTTGTAGCCAACGTTAAACGACACTTTTTATGGATATCTTTAAGGAATGGCTTTCTTCTTGCCACTCTTCCATAAAGGCCAGATTTGTGCAGTATACGACTGATTGTTGTCCTATGGACAGAGTCTCCACCTCAGCTGTAGATCTAAAAGTTTAGAGGGACGGCCAGGTCTTGGTAGATTTGCAGTGGTCTGATACTCCTGGTCCTTGGGATGTTAAAAGCTTGGGAAATCTTTTTGTATCCAAATCCGGCTTTAAACTTCTCCACAACAGTATCTCGGACCTGCCTGGTGTGTTCCTTGTTCTTCTTGACGCTCTGCGCTTTAAACGGACCTCTGAGACTATCACAGTGCAGGTGCATTTATACAGAGACTTGATTACACACAGGTGGATTCTATTTATTATCATTAGTCATTTAGGTCAACATTGGATCATTCAGAGATCCTCACTGAACTTCTGGAGAGAGTTTGCTGCACTGAAAGTAAAGGGGCTGAATAATTTTGCACGCCCAATTCTTCAGTTTTATATTTGTTAAAAAAGTTTGAAATATCCAATCAATTTCGTTCCACTTCATGATTGTGTCCCACTTGTTGTTGATTCTTTACAAAAAATTAGTTTCATATCTTTATGTTTGAAGCCTGAATTGTGGCAAAAGTTCGCAAAGGTTAAGGGGGCCGATACTTTCGCAAGGCACTGTAAGTTTGACTTTGTGAAACCTGGAGAAACCCTGGATGTAGTGAACAGAGAAGCCGAATTGAAAATTTCGAAGCCTATAATCTGCTATTGAAAGCAGAACTTTGTCACGTCATAGATATTGAAATTCCACTTTAATCATTTACGTAGGTTTTTATTGCAGTAGTAAAATTCTTGCTTCGAGGTATCTGATGAGTAAACGAAACATGACGGTATTATAAAAGTCAAGTTAATGAATAGTGGACATGTTGAAACGGGTCAAGAGACATCTTACCTGTGGACACCATGTGCTTCTCCAGGGTTTGGCGATTTAGGAAAAAATGTTTCACAGTGAAAATCTCAAAACCTAAACACCAGACTTGAGATTTAAATGATCACATGACTGAATAATGGAATTAAAAGCAGGTTCCCAACCCTAAGCTCAAATCATTGTTGAAAAGTGAGATTATTTATTTATTTATTTATTTATTTATTTGTATTGTTCAGGTCTTCCCGAGCAGTACTACAGTCTGACATGGTTCCTCAGCCCCATTTTGGGTTTCATCTTCACACCTGTGATCGGCTCGGCGAGCGACCGCTGTACTCTCAGGTGGGGTCGGAGAAGGCCCTTCATTCTGGCTCTGTGTGTAGGATTACTGCTTGGTTTAGCTCTTTTTCTCAACGGCTCTCTGATGGGTGAGATCTTTATCTTTGACAGTTTGTGCTTTTAACTTTTGAATGATCTGGTTTGAGAGAGAAAGCTTCACTTTATATTCTTTTGTTCATTTGCATAATGCAGGGCAGGATGGGATTTTTAAATAGGTTGAAGGTTGTTGTTAACGTTTACCTGCATTTAGTCATGTACCTAGGCTCTTCATTTTTCATGCCAGGTTTATGATGACTAGAAAAAAACCATGTAGACTCTGGTATATCATGAAAGTGTTACTAATGCTGCAGTTTTACTAACACAAAGTGTGTATTTCTCAGGCCTGAGGGCAGGAGATGTTCCTGGTAACCAGCCCATTGGGATCATTCTGACAGTTCTAGGTGTAGTGGTGCTGGACTTCTGTGCTGATGCTTTAGACGGACCAATCAGAGCCTACCTGCTGGACATCGCTGAAGGAGAAGAGCAAGACATGGCCCTGAATATTCATGCCTTCTCTGCAGGTAACATGCACAAAGCATTAGTTTTTCTGCCTCTGCCACAAGGAGGGGAAGGAATTATGTTCTTCTCTGCCTGACATTCTAATTAATTAAATATCTCAAGAAGAAGAGCTTATTAATAACAAGAAGCTTTAGATTTGTTAGCAGCGGAATTTGGATTATACCTTGATATAAAAAAAACAGGTATATAGCATAAGTAAAGATTTTAACTGTAGATTAAATGTGAGCATATCCTGAGATTTTGATTTCCACTATATTTATTGCTTTTACAGGTCTGGGTGGAGCTTTGGGATACATGCTTGGAGGTTTGGACTGGACAGACAGTTTCTTGGGACGTGCATTCAAAGCCCAAGAGCAAGTGCTGTTCTTCTTTGCTGCCATCATTTTTATCATTTCTGTGACTCTTCACCTTTTTAGCATTCAGGAAAGACCGTCCAATGCTCGTCTGCAGGATTTATCCGAGACTGAGGAAGTTGAAAGCTTCTCATCCGTTCACCTTAACGAGACTCTTCCCAGGACTCACCAAGTGCCGGAACTGGATCTCATTATCGAAGAGGATCCTTTTGAAGCTTATGAGGACAATCAGTCTGGGACCGAGGTCCAAAAGGACTTCTTGAATGTAATGAGAAGTAAAAGTGACTCCGTTCTTGCTGTACCCGACACTACAATTGCGCTCGATCCAGATTTGGACCTCGATCAGCACTTTCTCCACAACGCGGAGCCAGATTTATTCCAGGATTTCAGCGCTGAGATGTCGTATGAATATTGCCCAAACAGCAGCTGTCCGGCAAATCACTGCAAATCACAGACAGATTCTACAATGAGCAACGGCCACCCCAATGGTTTCAAGGCTGTCAATGGCGACCTTGCTGAAGATGCCAAACCAAAATGCGATATGAACCATCAAAACAAAGCCGGTGTTCGTCATTCCAACGGAACAGTCCGCTGTCGGCATCCTTCATTCTACCGACAACCTTCGTTTACCTTCTCTTACTACGGCCGAGTGCGCTTCCATCGGCCTCGTCGCCGCATCAATTTAGCTCACCCAATCAAGTCATCGCAAAGCCTGAACGACATCGACAGGATAACAAGACTGCAGGAGCGTTGCAGGCTGCAGAACAGAGGCAGCACCTCATCCGGAACGGATGCGGAAGATGACAACGAGAGCGAAGAAGGAGAAGGAAGTGGCACTACTGTGAAACTGCTTTGGCTGTCCATGTTGAAAATGCCTCCACAGCTCTGGCGCCTGTGTGTGTGCCATCTCCTCACTTGGTTCTCCATTATCGCACAGGTTGTTTTCTATACTGACTTCATGGGACAGGTCATCTATGAAGGAGACCCAATGGTAAGATAAGCTCTAGATTTTCTTCTTTAGGCTTTTGAATGTCTTGACACTGAATTACAGTCAATAAACACAGCAGTAACACCCTTTTTTTTTTTTTTTACTTAGGCTGCTGCAAACACTACTGAGCTTCAAAACTACCATAAGGGAGTACAGATGGGCTGTTGGGGGCTAGTTATCTATGCTGCCACTGCTGCCATCTGCTCAGGTATGTTTTACATCCAGCAAAAGTGGGTTTATTTATTTATTTATTTATTTGTTGTTGTTTTTTTTTTGCAATTTAAGGAACAGCAATGCGGTAAGTCTTGTGGCGAAGTTTCCAAAAGCATTGGCTTTTTCTACAGCTGATGTAAATGTGTAAATGGTGGCATTTTAGAATATGCACGGAAAAGGACTAATGTAATGAAAATGTAATGCAAAAAATATTAAATAAAAGATTATTATTGTGTACAGTGAACACCAATGCAAATTGTTCATTCTTCATTGATGCTATGTTTCCTTTTTCTTTTTTTCCTGGACTGGCCAACATGTAAACTTGGTTGCTGCATAATAACAGTTCTTGTAGTAAACATGTAAAGTATAATTGAGAAATATGCATGCTGTTGGGTTTATCATTTAATCTTTGCGCAGCTTGCGCCATCTGCCTTTCTCTCAGAAGTGTTAGACTTTAAATGATTGCTTAGAAAGTGCACCATTTATGCTACAGGCAGCACACACACACACACACACACACACACACACACACACACAGGGCGAACATTAACCGACACAATAAACAACTGTATGCCAGTTCAGAAAACCCTGTTTCAGAAAACTCCATGTCTTGGGGTAATGCTTGTTTTTTTGTGTTCAAGTAATTGTTCATATATAGTACAAAAACTAAAAATAGCATACTGTCAGTAATAATAGGCTAGTACATTGTTATTTTTCATATTTGCTTACATGTTAGATAGCATGATTGTTTTTTTGTTTTTTCACAGCTGTGCTTCAAAAGTACCTTGACAACTACGACTTGAGCATCCGAATCATCTATATGCTGGGAACTCTAGGCTACGCTGTGGGCACGGCTGTAATGGCCATCTTCCCCAACGTTTACGTCGCCATGATAATGATAAGCACCATGGGATTTATTTCTATGAGTATATCCTACTGTCCTTATGCTCTGCTCGGGCAGTACCATGAGATCAAAGAGGTATGACATTTATTATAAATATATTTGATTTCTTTTATGATAAGATATACCCTTGTTTTTCCCACAGTGGAAATCTTTGTGTTACAGCAGGAAAAGAAATGTGCGAATATAAACAAATATTTTATATGTATTTGATCTTTTAGCATTTTAATCCATTAGTGCTTGATTTAAAATATTGTTCACTGTTGCTGTAATATTGTGGCACAGTTACTGACTGTCTGATACCATCTCAATTTTCTCATTACAGTACATCCGGCACAGTCCAGGAAACTCTCGCCGAGGCTTCGGTATCGATTGTGCCATTCTGACGTGCCAGGTTTACATTTCTCAGATTTTGGTGGCGTCAGCTCTCGGTGCGGTCGTGGAAGCCGTAGGCTCGGTGAGAGTCATCCCGATGCTGGCCTCAGGAGGCTCCTTCGTTGGATTTCTAGCTGCTGCGTTCCTTGTCATTTACCCTGACACAGCTGAGGAGGACGATGACGAAAACGTACAAGCCCCAAGTACAACCTGAGCTTGTAGATGATTAACATACCAGATCGCCTGAGCAATAGAATGTTGTAATGGTCACGTTTTCACTGTGAATCGTCAGGGGAAATTAAGTGTACTTCAAAATCAAACTTCAAATTCCACTGTTTTAAAAATTGCACCGCTCCAACATGGTCATTACGTGCCTGAGAAGTGTAACTTTAACAATCCTGGTGTGATCTAATTGTCATTATAGAATATACAAAAGCAGAATGCATGTTTTCCTAAGGTACAGAAAACCAGCTGTGTTGCTTCTGGCATTGGGCTTAAAGAAAAGTATTTACTTTTTATCTGAATGGTACTAAATATTTAAGTTTTTCTCTTAGATAACAGTTTCACACCGAATTGAGCAGTTTTGCATCATTTCAGTCACAGCATTTTCTACTGCATTGATGATGATGGCCATGCTTCTTGCAAGCAGTTCCTTTATTTCACACAGTCATCAATTAGTTGCTTTTGGAACAACAAATCGAGCAAGAGGGAATTTACTGATTTAGTACGTTTACACTGTATTTCACTAAAGTGTTTGTACCTTCCTTTTTGTTTTTTTCCTCCAATATGCTGGATTACCATTAGTACTTGAATCAGAAGCGCTCAGGGGAATATTTCTCTCTCTCTTTCTCTCTCTCTCTTACATGCACACAGTATACAAATATCCAAGATGGTGGTGGGTTTATGTCACAGCACATTCCTCATTCCCACAATTAGATTGTGCTGTGGCAATGATCACATTTCTTTATTATATTAACAGACTTGTTTATAAAAAGTTAAGAGAAAAGCATCACTTAAAACGGTTTTTTTTTTCTGTTCAATCTTACTCTTTACTACCACTCACTCACTCTCTCTCTCTTTCTCTCTCTTTCTCTCTCTCTCTCTCCATATCTATCTATCTATATATATTGGTTTAGGGGTGAGCTGGACCGCAGAGTGAAGGCAAAAGGGCCAACAAGTGCCAAGCATCTCTCGGGGAACTCCTTCAAGACTGTTGGAAGACCATTTCAGGTGACTACCTCTTGAAGCTCATCAAGAGAATGCCAAGAGTGTGCAAAGCAGTAATCAAAGCAAAAGGTGGCTACTTTGAAGAACCTAGAATATGACATTTTTCAGTTGTTTCACATTTTTTTGTTATGTATATAATTCCATATATAATTCCACATGAGTTCATTCATAGTTTTGATGCCTTCAGTGTAAATCTACAATTTTCATAGTCATGAAAATAAAGAAAACTCTTTGAATGAGGTGTGTCCAAACTTTTGGTCTGTAGTGTGTGTGTGTGTATATATATATATATATATATATATATATATATATATATATATATATATATATCGGTGCTTATTGCATTGTTTTATACAGCTTTAATTACACACAAATAAAAAATAGTTCTTATTTGATTAGTAGACATCACATTTCATAATTTTCATCACAATTCATGTTCATTTTCTTCTGTTATGAGTTAATATTATGGGCTAAAATTAACATTGATGAATGATATTTAAACATACATTGTCTGCAAGTCACTGCTTCAAATTCTGCTTCTGATCATTTTACACAATCCTGCTGTTTACCTCACCTGGTCTAAAAATCCGTTGTTTTTTTTTCCTTGTATTTATTTTTATTTTTCAAATAACGACTATGTTGCTGGAGCATTTTTTTCTGCTCAGTCCGGTATTTAGTTCCACCAGAAGAACTTGAATCTTTATAATTTCAGTTTAATATTATTTTAAGAGATGCTATGGTATTAATTGTGTTTGACAAAGCAAATGAAGAGCGGGTTACGCTGATTATGAAACTTTATTGTCCTGTTTTAGGTTACTGAGATTCAGCATTTATTATTATTATTATTATTTTGGAAAAATCAATGTTTTGTACTGCTGTGATTGTGGACCAAATAAGCTGTTTTTTAGTTTCTGGTATTTTGAACATTTCTACAATGATTTCAATACATAAAAAAATTATACAACCTTGAGCAGTATTGTTTTTCTTAATTTTTTACTTATTGATTATTGAGAAACACATGATATCTCTCTCTCTCTCTCTCTCTCTCTCTCTCTCTCTCTCTCTAACCCCATTACAGAGTTACAATAGTTAATTACTTCTGTATTTACACAGAAAAATAAGGATTTTTGTATATAAAAGTGCAGTTCATACCTGGTAGATTTCATATTTTTGTCACACTTGATTTAAGAAAACACAGGAAGTGTAAAATGTGTAGAGCATTATTAATGAAATACAAATGAAAGAACATGTGCCACTGTGGGAATTTTTTCCACGTATATTCATAAGGGTGTTCCAGCTGGTTGGTAAGTACAGCAGCTCATTTACCAGGACTTGTGTGATGGATGCTTTACACAAGTTTCAAACATTCTGTAAGAACCGGTAATATTTAAGGAAAAAGTTAGATGCATAATATTTTATTACCTCCAATAGAATTGAGGTTTTTTTATTTTTTCAATTTCATAACTTCTATTTTGATACATGCACAAAAAAGTCCAGTGCACTGAATGAGCTGTATGTGAATTGCTTAAGCAAATATGAATGCACATCAACTGAACTTCTATAGTAATTACCCTTTCATTTAAAGTCATTATTTTGCCTTTCACAGTGTAATTCAATCAAGTTCTAATTTGTATATCTATCCATATTTCTATAAAGTTTCTGGACACCTGACCATAACATCCTGTTCCACATTTTGTCCCCATTTGCTGAACATAACCTTTGATCTTCTGGGAAGATGTGCTTGAGATGATATGTGCTCATTCAGACACAAGAGTGAAGTCAGGTGCTGATGTAAGGTGAAGAGGCCTAGGTGTACAGTTGAGATGAGAGCTCTTTAGCAGGCCCCTCATGATCTACTTCAACCCATATAAAGCATATCTTTATTGCACTGA
Organism: Silurus asotus; assembly: GCA_024362625.1. NCBI lineage: Eukaryota > Metazoa > Chordata > Actinopteri > Siluriformes > Siluridae > Silurus > Silurus asotus. Next base: position 2,940,856 of record MU551696.1, on the reverse strand, counting down.
CTTTGTGCACAGGGGTATGGTCATGTTAGAGCAGGTCTGGGTATCCTATTTCGAATTAAGATTATTTAATGCTACTGCATCCAAAGACATATGGATAGAAAAAAGTCAGGTGTCTCAATGTTTTGTCTATATGCATACAGTGAGTCTGTCTGTCTACATTCAATCTTTTTATTTTTTTATTTTTTTTTGCCGTTGTGTGTAATGATTGGGACAGCCTATCCTGTGATTTGATTTGATTGTATTGTATTGTATTTATTTATATTATTACAGAAAATTGTACTATAATAGTTTATCAGTGTTTTAGTTACCGCATTAGTTTAGCTTTTTAAACTGCTGTGCATGGAAAAATCTGGAATATTAGTGACTTGGCCATATCTTACATGCCTAAACTTGTAAAGACAGGAAACAGCACATGGAATTTCATAAACTAAGGTTCCTACTGTAGCTCAACTATAGTATTGTATACAAAAGTAATGACAGAATTCTTAACATCATATACACTTTCACTCATCATGAGGACAACTCAAGAACTTTCAACATAACATAATTGATAACTGTCAGCCGCACAGGTTATATTTATATTTATATTTATATTAAATGCATGAGCATACAGCTTCCCAACTATGTTACTATAATAATGGGGAAGGCAAAGAAGATGCACAGGCATAGAATTAATTGCTAAGGTTTCCATAGCAACCTACATATGAACAAACTGAATAAAATCAGTACTTTTCTAGAACAAAAATACTTTAATCAGAATCAAATTTGTGTTCAGATGCAATCAGATTGACCATCAAATGATAGTTTCAACTGCCTTTTTATATTGTATCTACATTGATCTGTTTGACCAAACACGCATAGCTTTTGGGAAGGAGGTCACAAGTTAAGAAACTCCATGTGGTACTTATGATGGGACAATCAAAAAAATCATATTCATAACTTAGAGTACCTTTAACATCCTGTGGCCTTTTCTCGGACTTTCCATTGCCAGCTGGCCAGAGTTATGATTTAATATCAATATTTCCACTGCCCTTTTCTCTATGCTATGCTTTAATATAGGATATCAGTCAACACTCTCTTCATATGCTAACTTTACTTGTTAATTGACTTAAGTGACCGAATACAGTGTATTTTCTTAACTTAATTCATAAAATCTTACTGTCACATGAGATGCATATGATCGTCGATTGAGGTTTTTACTTGTATGCACTCTGAACTCATTAGTCACTGGTACTCATTTGATGTGGAGTATCAGTCATTTTAAATAAATGTGACTTGCATTAAAAAAAGGAGGTCTTTCCTACACCACTATAGTCCCCTTTCTGATGATGAAGACTACAGGCTGAAGTCTGAGCTGTGTGACCTTTTCAGTTTGATGTTCAATGAAAGTGGGTAACAAGGTACAATACTCTCTTAGTTATTATGATGATTTTTTTTTTTTACAGTAATGGGGCAAAATTACCTGCAACCAGACAGACAACTACTTTAATTAAGGCATTTCTGGCTTATCTTGTTACTTATCATCCCATAGCCTGTAACCAGAGTCACAATAAAATACACCCAAATGCAGTTCAAGCTGTAAAACATATCTGTTTATATGCGTTTTTTGTACAGTAGAAGTGTAGACATACAAATTAATGAAGTTTCCATTATCCCTGAAGAGTCACACAGAATCTGGCACAGATATTCTCCAATGTAAAACCACCACTAAGATTTCACTCACCCCTGACCCTCCCAAAATTTTTATTCTTGATGTAAAATATATACAATTCTTTTTTGAATCCATAGTTTGAAGCTTATGCTTGGAAATGGAATATACCGAATATACTCTATTCTTCAGTATCCTCAGCATGTCAATTTTTTCACTAATTTGAATATGTTTTCTGCAGACCACCAACTGGCTGCATTCAAACTGACCCACGATGAAGGATGGTAGGTATTAGACTAATAACCCATAACTTTGTGATAGTATCCTATATTCTAAGTGATGTTTGCTAGAAGTACATGCACTATATTAGTGTGTTCATTACAGGGAGATTGTTAAATGCAAATTGAGGGTGTTCATTTATTAAACAATATTTATATGCAATATTTCCTTGGGTTTTGCTTACACTTTCTGAGATTAATAAGTACCCTACTGCCAGATGTATATATATATATAATAAAATGCGTTCAGGAGCTCTTACAGTGCAGATACACAGCAAAGAAATGCAGATTAGCATCTACCAGAAGTGGAAACAGTAGCAATATGCAATTTAACAAGTGCATATATGTATGTTAATGTGTACAACAAAAAAATATAAAGGTTACATGCAGTGAAAACATGCAGATGCAAGTGAGCAATGTCAAGATCTTTAATTGAAAATGATAATTTATGGATTTCTTTTTACAGTGAACAATGTATGTCTTGTCTAATTTGATCCCTCATAATGTACAATGCTGACCTTAAAGCTATTCAAATCAGAAAAAACTTCTGAACTGCTAATCTTGTGTTGCTTTGCCATTGGAGAATATGAACTACAATGGATCTGCTTTAATATCTGGGACAGTTAGACACTTAGAAATTAGAGACTTGGAAAGCAATTTAGCATTATCATTAGCATAAATAGTAGTATTGTTCTCTTTAAATAAAATTTTTAAAAAGAACTAAACTAAAAACTAAATCTAGTAAGTTTGCTTGATTACAATAATATTTTGATTTTTTTCTGTATTTCTCTGATTTTCAGTAAAATTACTTTACTTGTTTGTGTTGTGATCACAAGTTTAAACTAGTTTGTTATTTAGTTTCCTTGCATACTAAGTCTTTATTTGAATAATCAGATACCATCTTTTTATCTACAATGCCCTCGAGTGATTATGAATCTGGCAGTTTCTAATCCAACAGATTTTCACAATTCACAGACTGAACTTCTCATTTGTATGAATGAAGTACTGGAGTACATGAGAGAATAGTTTCTATTAGTATTCCTGCTCTTTTCATATAATCTTTTTGGTGGATGCAATTTAAAGACCTACTAAACTAAACAGAATGAAATGTCGTAACATTATAGTCATTACATTTGTTGACCACTGTTTACTGTACATAAACACACCTTGTGTCCATAAGCATCCCTTGTATATACACATTTTTCTCATATATATATATATATATATATTTATATCTATGTTCTTTTAAAAGCTGTTTGACCACAGGGCTGAGGTCTTGAAATTTGCCCTGGAGATAAGAAGCCATATGTTATGGTTAATGACAAAGCAGTTGCTTTTGTTTTTATTTATTTACATATTCAAGCTTGAATAATCTCATTAAGAATCCTTCCTATTAACATACCAGCCTTTGCAATATTTGTACACAATTCATAATGTTTCTTCTGGACAAGAAATGTTACATATCGAGTCAAATCTTGTGTACAGTGTAGATTATTTTGTTTATTTTCTGTGCAACAACATGATGACCTACTAATTGATAAACTGCCGTGTTAAAGTTTGAATTTTTTATTGCTCTGAGACCTCTTGCAACCTCTGTCTATCTTCAGCAGATGGCAGTATCTCATCCAGCATTTATAATTCTACATTCAGGATTCAGCCAATGTTGAGTTTAACCTACTGTAAATGTCTGTAGCATTGAAGGCTTTCTGCTTATGTGGAATGTTCACATAGAATTTAAGATCGACCTTCACTATGTATTAAATAGAAGGTCTGCAAAAACTAAATAAGTAAAAAAGCTAACCTTGTTCAAATGTGCATAGAAATGTTCACTATGCAGGAATCCTGATCCAGGCACTATGTGTGGGACATTGAGAGTTGAAAAAGGAGCTGCAGGTTTTGCTAGGATAGTGTTCAGGCTCTAGGTTGTATGCCAGAGACCACTAAGTTCTCTGTAGCTCTATTAAACAGAATTATTTGCTGGAAAGTGGTTTAGAAAAAAAAACAAGTCTTAAAAGTATTAAGAAACAAATTTGCTGACCTTGCAGTGACAATAAAAGTTGCCATGGATGAGACTTTGGTGTGCCTAGGTGGAAAGCAACAACTGACTCTGTAGAAGAGACGTTTAGCCTTGGCATCAGGGAATTCATCCAAGCAAATTGAAGTATGATAATACTATTTTGAAAAATGCAAGTATGAAACCATGTAGATCAACCAGGCACCCAGTCTAGAGGTCAAAGTTTGTTTGTGATTGTAGAAGGTGACTATTGAGATACCGTCTTGTCAGGATAAATCTAAAGAAAAAACTTTTTGGACAAAAGTTGAATGACACTAATAGTTCTATTATATCAGTGAGATATAATGGCAATATTAAAGCTATTCATGTATGCCCCCCTCTTCTTACAATGCAAAACATTCAGGAGTGTAATCCGGTATAATGATAATTGGAACCTTATGACTACAAGGTCAGCATGTTCAGAGAAAATGTGATCCTTGGCTGACACTGAAGCGCATGAAGAATTCAGGCTGCATGTCTCTCGCCCATGCAGAGAGCTGTGATTGGCCTCTCTCAGCACTGTCCGGGGGAGGCTACGCCACAACAATAAAGACCCCAGAGGAGCACCACAGCACTGACATGGAAAAGGAAGGAATTTTTGCGATGTGTCTATTTAGACAGAGACAAAGATAATACACATCTCCATCGTTCCCCGGCGCCTGTGGGTGTGCAACTATTATCCATGCTAACATACTGTTGCTTTTTTTCTTATGGAAGGGAGATTTGAGTTAAGAGATTAGATGGAACAGTGGCTCAGTGAGCAGTGTGTGTATGTGGTGTTTATTTTTATGTGGTTCTCTATGGAACCATAATGTATTCATTAGTCACAATGTTAGGAGACATTTTCTAGTCAACAAACATTCATTATGTAGGTAGCAGTGGATCCAACGTATATAGCCCAGGAACACAGGGTGTGGGATGAGGTGACACAACTTGAATGAGGCAATGTTTAACTCCAGGGCATTATACACACACTCATTCACACTTAAGGCTGTTCTCAGGAAAGGAATGCATCCACTAGCATGGTTTGGGACTGGAATTAGGAAAACTAAGCAAACCAAAGGAAACCTGCATGGACAGCATGCAAAAGGCAGTAAGCCACTTTCAAAACAGGGGCTCTGGAGGTGTAGGTCTATTGGGTCACCCATCTTGAACATCTACTGACCAATTTAGTGTGACAGTTTATTCAAGTAATAAAGAAGCTGGAAAATAGCTTGGCTGGTGGTGAAGTGGTTATTCTGCATGATCAGCATGTTTGGCCTTTTTTGATTTTGTGGCTCAATTCTACGTCTCGTATTTTGTTCCACATATTGCAGGACATCTTCTGGGGGTCTCAGGTGCTGCGTTTATTTAAAAGAAAAATAGACTAAACATAATAAAATGAGTGAAATTTGTGGAATTGATTTCGAGGCTTCCTGTACTTTGTCCATTGTGTTATATTGTGTCAACTTTATTCTTGCTGTATACTGCCTGTGAAACTGCTCGATGCTGGTCAGACTGTACTCCGGCTGTATTGTTTGAATGGTATATTTTGGAGGAATGAAAAATACACATATACACGGGGAGAAAACGGGGCGTTTTGTGTCCACACTTGGGCATGTCCCGTTAGCCGGCTGTGGGCTACGAGGTCACACCGCGTCGGTCAGTCAGCCATATTGGCTCCATCAGCTCAGGAGGATGCAGCGGGGCTGAGCTGCAGCGGACAGGAGAAGGAGTTTTCTGCGTGGAGGAAACCCGGAGAGACCCCATACACCCCCTGGACCCCAGCGAGATTTTTTACGCAACAAAACACCACCACACAACGTAGAGCTAAAGGACAACCCACGGACCGAAGAAGCGCGCTGTGTATTTTCCCGAGCGCCATAATAACGTCGGTTCCCGGATAACGGATGGAAAAGAGACGGTAAGAGCGGAGCGGATTCTCTGGAATCGGCTCTCTGGTTCTCTCAGCGGGAACGCGTTAGCCTGTTAGCATCGACAGAGCCAAACAAGTGAACTAGCACACAAGGAGAATTCGCTCACAACAATTACTGACCGTTTAGAAACATTCGTTTTGTTTCCATATGTTTTTTTTTTATTGCTCAATAAATCCTATGTTACGGTGTAATTAATCCGGAGTGGTCTTGGATGAGAGTAGGGGAACCTCTCATAATAAAATACACATATTCACTACTGCATTTAATAATCAACGCATTTTCAGGGTTGTGTTTGTGTGTAGCAGTTTTAGTGAAGGAGGTTGTTGTCAGAGAGGAAACACCGCTGCGGTGCAGACTGGAGCAAACAACACTGAGCAAAACTTATTAGACTCGTGTACCTGATTACACACACACACACACACACACTCATCCGTCTATTCTTTCTTTCACTCACTCACCACTCACTCACACACTCATCTGTCTATTCTTTCACTCACACACACACACACACACACACACACTCACACACTCATCCATCTATGCTTTCACTCACTTACACACACACACACACACACACACACACCCGTATACTCTTTCTTTCACTTACTCACACACTCATCTGTCTATTCTTTTACTCACACACACACACACACACTCACACACTCATCCATCTATTCTTTCACTCACTTACACACACACACACACACACACACACACACACACACACACACACACACTCATCCGTCTATTCTTTCACTCACACACTCCTTAGTCTTCTTTCTTTCTTTTTCTTTCTTTCTTTCTTTCTTTCTTTCTTTCTTTCTTTCTTTCTTTCTTTCTTTCTCTCACTCACTCACTCACTCACTCACTCACACACTCATCTGTCTGTTCTTTTTTTCTTTCACTCACTCACACACTCATCCATTTTTTCTTACTTTCTTTTATTTACTCACACACTCATCAGTCTTTTCTTTCTTTCTTTCACTCCCTTACACACTCATCCGTCTATTCTTTCATTCTTTCATTCAAACACCCTCATCCGCCTATTCTGTATTTCTTTCATTTATACACACACTTATCTGTCTATTCTTTCATTCACTTACACACTTATCTGCCTATTCTTTCTTCCATTCACTCACACACTCATCTATCTTTTCTTTCCTTTACTCACATATTCATCCATTCATTCATTCTCACTCACTCACTCACTCACTCACTTACTCACTCATTTATTGTTTCACTCATTTACACACACACATTCATTCTTTCACTCCCTCACTTATTCATTCATTTTATACTCACTCATGTATACACATTCTTTCACTTTTTCACTGACACAGGCATTAATCTTTTTTTCAATTGTTTACTCACTCACTCACTCACTCACTCACTCACTCACTCACTCATTTATTCTCTCATTCTTTCACTTACTCACACACATTAATTTGTTCTTAAATGTTTTCATTGACTTGCTGTCATTCGTTATTTCAATACTTCAATACTTTTTTTAATCTTTGTTTACTTACTCAATTGCTTACTCATTAATTCATGCATGCACACACACACACACGCACACACACCTTCACACACATAATAAATAACATCTAAATTTAGCATATCCAATCCACCAGCCGCTAGCATGTTTTTAGGAGTAACACGGGAAGAACATGTGAAAATTCCAGCTCATGTTGCGACCTATAAGTATACATACAGTATTTCATCACCTGCTTTAAGGTAAATGCATTTAAATGTTCCCCTGTGTTAAATGTTATGTTTGTCTCCCCTAAAGAGGAATAACGGTTTAAACAGAATTCTTTCAGTAGGCATGAGTGGAAACACATTTGGTTGAGTAAATAGATATGCAAGGTGCTCGTTGTGGCAAGTTATAGCTGGTGAGTGAGTGTGTGTGTGTGTGTGTGTGTGAGGAAAAGAGGGAGTGGGAGGTGCCGGTGTAAGGAACTCCATAGGTGTGTGTGTGTGTGTAGCAGGAAGCCTTAGGTATGCTGTAACGCCACGAACAGGCCACAGACAATGCAAACAACACATCACGCTGTAGAGAAAGCGTCCTTTTGTCGGCTGGATACATGGGAAAACATCATGCAGTTTTGGAGTTTACTGAACTGTACAAATGGAGGTATGTCCCTTCGTGCGGATTTTGTAAAACCTGTGGCTGGTGTGGATGTGTTATGTGTTAAACCTGGAGTTAACATGTCCTCAGGGGCAGGATTTGGAAGGTGGTGTCTTTAACTCGGAAGATAAAGGATAAGACAGGGTTTATTTTTGTTGTTCCTCGTATTGGCTCGGGAATGTTTTAGAAACCGAACCGGTCACAGCTTTGAGCGCTACCAAGACAAGACAAGGCGTAGCATATGTCATGGTTCCGGCTGAACGTGATGGATTCCAGGAGAAGTCCCTTACCGCTGATCTGCTTCAGGCTATAGATCTGAAAAGTCCAACAATGCACATACAGATGTACAGAGTAAACACAGGGTTCAGTTCAATTCAGCTGTACTGTACATTGAACACCAGCTTTAGAGAAGTGAGAAGATTAAGGATACACATTTTTCATTCGCTCAATTAGTATTTATAAATGTAGCTCTAATGAGTGGCGTAGAGAAACTCATCCTAATCTGTGTAACAGCAGATTATATATAGATCCATCTATAACTGTGTATTATATGGTCAAGATACAACAGTGAGCAATAGTGTGTGTTAGAAACTCATTATAGTTTTACTGTTGAAGTCTAAACACGCATGAACTTTGGATTTAATGTGACAATAATATCTGCTTTTTAAATGATGAAATTGTCAGATTTGTCAATTCTTAGCATACATTAGGCATGATGTGTGTGTGTGTGTGTGTGTGTGTGTGTGTGTGTGTGTGTGTGTGTATGTGTGTGTGTGTGTGTGTGTTTTAGGGCAATCTGTATTGAGTTCATGGATTTTTTTATGTCTGTATTCATTAACGCTAATCCCGATTCCGGTTCCAAATCCAAATTGACACCAAAATCTAACCAGTTAGCAAAAAAACAGATAATTATTCTAGCAATTAGCAGACTTGCTTCCAAGCTAGTGACTTGCAGCTCCTGTGCTAGCAGACTGTTTTGTCCAGTGGGTTCAAGGCTTCAAGAATTAAAGTACACTTTTTGCTCCACCATGTTTCTTCACACAGACACTCATCCCAGTTTTCTTCTATTAAGCAGCTTCATTACTGCCACTAGTGCATGTTTGTTCTTTATTTCTTTTGCTGGCTAAGAGGATCTGTTCAGGCATTAGTGAGTCACTGGTGAATGTTGTCAGACATTGATGTCTATAGTCTATAGTTAAATAAATAAATAAATAAATAATTCTAACACCAACCCCCTGACCGAAATCGTGTTAAAAATTAGAAGTGCGTCCACACATCTGGCCAGAGTGGCACACACCTGGCTCTATAATGCAAAATTACCAACAGAGCAGTGATTACCGTACATTTCTACTATTACCGTGTTGTATAACTCGGCTAAAGCTCTTAATAATGTCATGCAGTGTTAATTAATTCTATTTCAATTTAATTTGAAACAAACTTTGTTTTGAAATGGGATCCCTTATGTTACGGATATTGTCACGATGTAGGAACCAGTGTAGGAGAATTGTCATTTAGTTGCAGAAACATTACCTTCTGGTGATTTCCTAGTGTTGTAGGACTTGTGTAAATGTCTAGATTGAAAGACTTGTGGGGAACACTGGTACATAAAGCAGGTATTTGGTATAGATGTGTTTTAATTATTTTCTACTTTACTCAAGAGAATGCTCCAGTGTGCTGCCTGGTCTCATGTCTCAAACAGCCATGTCATAACATTGCAATACCATGGAAATGAATTATGATTCTATAAAAAAAAAAAAGGTGTTAATCCAATACTCATGGGTCTTGTGTTCAATCCTAATATCAGGTTTTCAAGGCTGGCTAGCATCTTCCTTTTTTTGTCAACGTAATGAAACTAGCTGTCTAGCAGTTTATTCAGAGATGCTTTTCTGCTCATGGTTGCAAAGAGTAGGTCATTGAATTACTGTAGCCTTCTTGTGCAATCATTGTGCATAACCTCTGTAAACTGTTGTGCAGGAGATCAGCAGTTTCTGATATGCTCAAACCCTAATGGGGTTTGTCCCATTAATAAAGTCAAACTAACCACTAGACCACCAGGGAACCTCAATGATTAAAGTCAATAAGAACACATTTTCTCTCATTGTGATGTTTCATGCGAACGATAAAGCTTTCGACATAAAGGAACATTATTGTATTAATTGTGTTCTACTGCCTGATGTTTTTTTAATTGAGCAGGGGTTCACATGTCAGTAATCAGCAGTGTATATGTGATATATGAGCATTGACTGCAAGCAGAGAATTGGCGGCGTTGGAAATTAATTCCCAATCTCTGACCTGTGCTATTGATTTGTCCAACATTATGATATATGAGCATTGACTGCAACAAGCAGAGAATTGGTGACGTTGGAAATTAATTCCCAATCTCTGACCTGTGCTATTGTTTTGTCCAACATGTGTTCAATTTGCTTTTTTTTTTTTTTTAACAGAACTTTAAAAGTTGCAGGCATTTTGGTTTTATGATTATGTTTATATATGTAGGGGGTTCTACAGTACAAAATTGGAAGTATGTCAGACAAGCGGATTGGTATTTGATTTGTAGGTGCATTTTTCCCCATCACACAGCGGGACTACACAACGTGGCAGACAAATCAGTGCATAATATAACAGAAGGCTTCACACTAGTGTCTTGTGTATATTAGAGACCTGATTGCGGTGGTTTAAAATAGTTTTTAACTACTAGTTTTTGCTGTGAGTCAAATTGAGTATTTTGTAAGTTTTTAGAATAATATATATATAATTCAAGAGTAAATATAGAATAACTCTGCTTAATTAACACTGCTGATTTGACTGTGCAGTTAAGAGAGAATATTTGTTTTATCATCCTTATGCTTATAATTATAGATTTGGAACTGACAGAATATTTGAACTGAACCTTTGCCTTTTCCGAATTAAACAATGACTGCCTGTATAGTTGGATCCTTATTCTCTAATTATAGATAGGGTGTATAAGATCCATTCTTGTAATATAATCTTCAGTTTTTACTGTAAATGGGGAATAAATTTGCAATCGGATGTTCAGAAATCACACATGAATTTTATAGTATGGTATACACAAACATACAGTACATTGTAAAATTGTACTTCACATTAGACAGTGTTGAAAGATTTTCTTAATATAGTGTGTATTAGGTATATAATTTATTCTCCGGAAGAATTCTGGATGGAAAGCTTCAGCCAGAATTTTGGTCTTATGGCAGCATTGTAATTTTCTTTTTTTTTTTTATGGATGATTCTGTTTGTTTGTTTGTTTAGTTTGAAATCACACGTCTTGATAAAAATGCCATGTGAGTGCTTGTCACATTTTTTGTCCAAGCCCAGTAGTAGTAAGGTTAAAGGAATGATGAGGCAGGATACGGTGACCTCAGCGTTAAGCATTATGCATTGCACAGTTCCAAATCTGATCTTTCAGCTGATTAACACAGTGCCACATCTTCTTCTCATATCTCAGTCAAACACTAATGCAATGAATATTTAATTCGCATTTATTCATTCAGAGATTTCTGAAGCATTGGCTTATAAAATATGCCGGGGGTTAATCAATGAGACACGTCAGACGGGTGTATTCTCAGTGTACGTTCCAGCTTTTGAGTCTTTTTCATTTTATCTGGGTGACGTGCCCAAACATAACCATGCTCACCTGTATGTGATGGTGGAAGATAATAGACTTACGTTGAAATTGCATTGAAACATGCAATTTTTTATGTATTGTGCCTGTACCAGAATCAGGATCACCTTAGATGCTGCGTATCCTCCACTTTACACCCATACAGGTCAATGTATTTAAAAAAAAATATTACTCTGATGTCATTATAGAGGAATTTGCCCACATTCCATACTATTACTACTGACTGAGTCGGCTGCTGGCTATTGAGACATACACTGACTTGCTTTCACTTGTTAGATTTCTCAAGTGTTCATTTATTACCTGTTCTCTCTACTTCTATCAGTGAGATACAGGGGAACCAGACCAATTCATTTGTTTAAAGCCAAACGGACTCAAGCTATTGAGTCAGGGGAGAAGACATGACATTTCTGAGCTTCCGTGAGACACCCTGACAATTTTGTAATAGGGATTCACACTCCGAGCTGTCAGACTGGAATTGGCAGGAGTTTTATAAAAGAAATATCGTCAAAGACCTGCTCCCAAAATTTTCACACAGAGCAGTAGGGACAACACAGAGGCAAATCCTCATTTGGGTTTACCTTCGAGCTAGCTAACTAACATTAGCTATATAAACCCCAAATACTATATATATATATATATATATTATATGCTTTATGCAAATGTATGATTATTATTTGTGAAACCCAAAACTCATCATAGAACATAAAGATAAAATATTCTTGTAAAAGTTTTAAAGTAATTGTGGTGTTTTAAATTACGTAAATCATCAGACAGAACTTTTACTATGTTTCCACACGGGCGGTTTTGATTGCCGGATGTGTGCAAATATTGTGTAATGTGTCAAACAAATATTTAGTGATTAAAATTTTTTTTTTTCGCTTGAGATAATTTATTTTTAATATCCAAGTGAAGAAAGGGCTTTTATATTTGTTTATTTATATATTTAATAAAAAAAATACATGCTAAAATGAATGCAATATATATATATATAAATAAAAGGTTACATAAGCTGTTTTGCTTATTATAACTGTATTGAACTATATAGAACCATTACAGTGTACTTTAAATAAATGCAAAAGCCACATATTGAGTGTAAGTATCTTTGATTATGACATTTGTGTCTGCTCACTCATACTGGATTGTTTCTTTTTATAAAAAAA